>CAAKHC010015333.1:0-16902 GCA_901007825.1 Macroramphosus scolopax
ATCCTGGCTGACCTGGAGGGACACAGATGGAGAGAGGTTACAACACAAGATCAATATCAACGCAGTACAATCAGAGATATTGGCTTTAACTTTCCAAGTCAAAATCGAGTGCCCACGTTACCCACGATGCAACTGTGTACTATATGCAGTAGCATTGTCCAAGACCTGTGTCGTGAGTTTGACACATTAAAAGACCAAATGTTGGTTGAGCTGTAGGGAGTTCTGAGACATCCCAATTGTTGATTATCAACAGGGCTAATGTCATCGGAAGAAACATCAATGTAGAGTTGGGTATCATCGGCGTAGCTATGATAACTGAAGCTTTGTCTGCTCATGAGAGAGAAAGATTAGTATGCAAGGGTTAAAAAGGACAGGTCCAAGGATGGAGCCTTGTGGTATGTCATTAAACGGACATTTAACTTTTTGACAGGACATGATGGGGTTGTGCCAGACACTTCCTAGCTTCATGATGCTTTAGAAATATCTGTTGGTCGCTGATCAGATTGATGAAGGAATACAACAAACTCACATTTCTGTATTAACAAGAAAGCGCCTGAACATCAAACTTGTTTCCCCTACCGAGGTCCTGGTTGTGTGCCTTCTCCTGTCCCTCCACGTACAGCAGGCTGTATCCGTCCCACAACTTGTCCATGCCCTGAGGACACATGGGAACCTGCGAGTTCTGGCTATGCTTCACCAATGTGTACCCGATACTGACGCTGCGGCCGACACTGCCGGGATTGCCAGGACGACCGACTGCACCAGGGAGACCTGAGGAAGAAGAAACGAGATTATGTTCTTGGCATCTGATAAGATTCATAAAATAGGTTTACAGCATATATAGCACATATATAAAATAGTGTGATCTTTAACCTACACAGAGTGCTCACTGACTACTGACCTTGTTCTCCAGTTGGTCCAGGGAACCCAGGGGGTCCAGAGTCACCGACTGGTCCAGGCAGACCGGCAGAGCCAGTCCTGCCCAGTTTACCAGCAGAACCGGGACGACCCTTCGAACCTGAAGCAAGAGAGTATTTTACTCATAAATGTAACTGAGGGCACAGAAAGAACCTAGCAAAAGCTATGTGAAATAATCACCTGGACGTCCAGGCATGCCCGGCTGGCCGGACTCTCCAAAGGAACCAGGAGATCCATTTTCACCGGGAACGCCTGCTTCTCCAAAGCTTCGCTGGAACTGAGGCGGCAGGGGCATCGTGATACCAGGGACACCCTTACGCCCAGGACGGCCTGCGATGGAAGGGACAGAGAAGGATGGGGGAAAGGCAAAGTTAGAGAGGTTTAGTCACGTTGGATCAAATCACGTAGTAACCTGTCCCATATGTGGAGAGTCTGAAGAGCTCCTACCTCTAAATCCCTTGGCTCCCTTGTTTCCATAGTAGCCAGGGTCACCAGGAAAACCTTTGAGACCTGGACCTCCGCTGTAGCCAGTCTCACCTCGTGCTCCTAAAAAGCATGAACAAAATATTAGACTTAAAGTGTTTAGAGAGTCAAACGTATCTCTATCTTAATTAATTCTTACAAATGAATATCTACTTCACCTTTGAAGCCGGGGCTGCCGGGGAGTGCAAGACCTCCAGGAACTCCTGGTTCTCCTTTCCAGCCGGGGGATCCGGGGAAACCTGGGAGCCCAGAGTCACCTCTATCTCCCTGGGCTGTGCCTGGCCCGGGCGGCCCTGGAGGACCTGGTGGGCCACGTACACCTGAAAAGGAGACAAGATAAAGGTTAGAAGGAAAAGAGTGCGGTGAGGTAAGGAAGGGTTTGGCTAAATGTTCTTACCATACTCTCCATCCAGTCCAGGGAGGCCGGGGTCTCCCAAAGGTCCAGGAATGTCAGAGCCAACAACCTCACCGGGAAGTCCGGTCCGACCAGGAAATCCTGGGAGTCCAGGACCGCCTGACACACACACAAACAGAATTAGTGATTATTTTGATTTTATTTTCCTGCTGAATTGCTTACACTTCAATGAAGTCAGTCTCACCTTGATCTCCTCTATCTCCTTTCTGTCCAGGGAAGCCTTGTCCTCCTGGGTAGGAGACACCTCTCTCTCCCTTCAGCCCAGGGACACCTGAAGCACCGGGGCGACCTCCTCCACTCCCACCTGAAACCAAAAACACCAAAGTTATATGTAGAATTTCAATATTCTTGAATGAGGTCCATTGAATGCTCTCAGACTCTCCAGGCCTTTGAGTTTCAAGTGTGCAATATTTCACAGACTTCCGAGGCCATCAGGAGATCTACTGCAGATATCTTGTAGCAAATGTATAGAATCTGATGTATGAATCCATTACCTGGGGTACCGGTGAGACCTTTAGGTCCAGCGAGGCCATTAAGTCCGTCCAAACCAGGTGATCCAAGGAGACCTGCAAAAGCACAACAGAGTTTGTGTTTCTGTATTTGCATCGGTCTCATTTAGAAACAGAGAGAAAATGTGCATTTTCTTTAATCACCTTTGGCTCCGGGACCTCCAGGACCTCCAGGCAGACCAGGAGCCCCATCTGCTCCTCTTCTTCCTGGGAAGTTGGACAGACCCTTTGGCCCAGGGAAGCCAGGGGAGCCTGCAGAGGGGATGTGATAAACATTTTGGTGATTCTGGCTTCCTCTCTAATATGGAACGTGGGAATGAGAGTTTTTTCTTCCAACTTCAGTTGTTTGGCTTCGTCTCTCTCACCCATTATTCCAGGCCGTCCAGCTTCACCAGGGCTTCCCTTGACTCCGGGGAAACCTGGACCTCCTGGAAAGCCATTATCACCAGGAGCACCGTTGTTAGCGCGTCCGCCTGGAGAAAGACATACACAGCCCGGTAGTTAACACAACCTAGGGACTTATGAGAGGTTTAAAAATACAAGATATTTAGGTGATGGGGGACCGGTCCTGTCATGTACCATGATCCGACAACTCTTACCTGGATAGCCTGGATCTCCTGGCTGGCCTTTAGCTCCAGGACCTCCAGGATACCCATAACTATCTCCAGGTGGACCTGAGGAACCAGACAACTCATGTAATAAATGATTCGTCAATAGGTGCATTTAATAGAAGAGTAGATGGTATGATATTCACACTAACCTTTGTTGCCAGGACGACCAGATTCTCCAGGGTTGCCAGGGAAACCGGGTGTGCCATCGTCACCCTAAAAAGCCATCAGAACTTGAAGCTTGCTGCGGCAACTTGCATCAAAGTGTATATTTTTACCTTTCCTTTCCTGTTTCCTTACCCTTGGTCCAGACATGCCGGGGAATCCCATGATTCCAGATTCTCCTTTCGGTCCTGGGTAGCCCGGAGATCCTGGCTGCCCAGGTATCCCGGGCTGTCCCGGCTGTCCTTTACTCTGCTCAGCAAAACCAGGAAGTCCAGGCAAACCCTGACGACCAGGCCGGCCCGGCAGACCCTTGTCACCTTTGCAAATGAAAAGGCGCCTTTTAACCTTTTAAAACCTACTGCCATACTAACGTATGGTCGTAATTGTAAATTGTAGATGAGCACAATTAGAACTAACAAAGGATTTGACAAGAGTAATTTAACACATTTACAGTATACTGTCTCTGCTGTCAAATGACTGGAATGAATGTTACCTCTGGGCCCGGGGAAGCCAGGAAGGCCGCTGCCACCAGGGTATCCGGGGTCTCCCTTCTCCACAAACTCAAATGCAAGGGGAGGAGCGGGCAAGCCAGGTCGGCCGGTGTATCCTCTCTCACCTATAAAGGAAAACACATTGATATTGATTCACAGGTTGCAGATCTCTGCACACGGCCAGAAATGACCATGATGGACCGAGGTGGGTTATTCTTT
Source organism: Macroramphosus scolopax (assembly GCA_901007825.1). Lineage (NCBI taxonomy): Eukaryota > Metazoa > Chordata > Actinopteri > Syngnathiformes > Centriscidae > Macroramphosus > Macroramphosus scolopax. The sequence continues at coordinate 3,809 of CAAKHC010015333.1, forward strand.
GAGTTATCCTGTGTTCTTAAGTAACCAAAACAAGGCGACCTCATAATGTCTCTTGCAAACACCGTTTTGACGTGGAAGTATTTTGACCAAACCCAACCCGGTCCAGGTGTCCTTACTCCAGCTTACCTTTCTGTCCAGAGTATCCAGGGCTGCCGGGAAGTCCGTCTCTTCCAGGAACTCCAGAAAGTCCTTTTCCTCCAGGAAACCCTGGAGTGCCAGGACGACCTGGCAGTCCGGGGAATCCCATCAGTCCTGAGAATCCTCTCTCCCCTGTGCAAATAAACATAATGGTGTTAGTAGAGAACTATTAAAATGGTGAGTAGCATAACCTTGTAGCTCCAGCCTACCTTTCCTTCCGGGAATTCCTGGGATTCCCTCTCTCGTTCCTGGTCCTGGGAGTCCAGGGGGCCCCCTTGGGCCTGATGACCCAGGGGTGCCAGGCTGTCCTGGGGTTCCCTTCATACCAGCAGGCCCTGGGAAACCTGCGTCTCCTCTTCCTCCCTTTCTACCAGGAAAACCTGGTGGTGGGATCGATCATGGATAACAATAAAGACAAGAGAAGAAAAATTCATTAAGACCAAATACGATCTGCATTGTGATTGGAAACGGAAACCTGGGAACCCCAACAAATACTGAGTATTTCAGTAACTGATGAGATAAGAGCCTTGAAATCTTAAAATTAAAAACCGATTAAAATATTAATAAATTAAATCAAATAAAATCTGTAAAAATATATCATTTATTCTTTTTATTTTTTACTTACCTTTTTTTGAAAACTATCATTTCGACTTACCTTCAACAAACTTCTAAATTGTTCATAAACATTAGAGACAAACAAATGAACTGTTTCTTTTTCTACTCTGAATGCACACGCACGCACACACACACACACACACACACACACACACACGCACACACACACACACACACTTTGGCAGTCAACAATGCACAGACACATGTTGCATTAAATTGTGTCGGTGCCTTAGTTAGGCTGCAATTGCACTTTCATTGGGGATATTATATATGCACACATGCATATGCAGGAATTATACAGTTTACAATATTTGCTGGATCAAACCTGCAAAAAATAAATACAATTTGTTCGTCCTCAATTGCATATTTCTTTGCATCATAAATAAACAACTCAAGTGCAATTCCAGACTGAAGTAGCATTTTTTTTTAAGACCACACAAGGTTTGTTTGTCCTACGAAAGAGCACAATAACTTCTTAAAAAGATGGCGCATTTTCAACACATTAGGGATGTGATGAAAAAGACGGGTCCTTTTTAAGAGAGCGGAGAAAAGCCTCTAAATCAACAGACGGGGGAAAGACAGTTTAGCTGCATTGGAACCAGGAACACAAAGCCTACTGCGATTAACACATGTAGCATAGATTGGACTTGAATATGTGGATGAACTACGGGGGTTAGTGCCGGCTGCAACAACACAACATCAGCAGTCACATCACTGGAGGGAATGCTCCGTTTCTGGATGTCTCACAGCGTAAATGTCCATCTCACAGCCAGTCGTCCTTCTTAATACAACGGGGTGAGTCCTTCTGTGGGGGTCGGATGGCCTCCTGGGTCAGAACCTTTTTTAAGAGACCACCGTATACCTTGAAAGGCTTCGACCTAAATCTTATACCGGATGAAGGGTGATCCATGAGCGCTTTCGGTTCGTTCATCTGGAAATAATAAAATTCTTCACAAGATTTAAGAGCTGCTGCCAAAGGCAGGACAAACATAAAAGCAAACGCCGAGGCTTTTGTAGTTTGTTGAATAAGAAGTCTTAAACTTAAAAAAAAAAAAAAAAAAAGGAAATACTGTGACACCCCAGACGGACTCAGAGATTAATGTTATTATGGACATGGACATTTCCTGCAGAGGACTGAGAGCGATAAGCGTTTGGTGTAAAGCATGAACAGCACCAGGATGGAGGGACGGAGGCAAAGGATGGAGCGGATGGGTGGTTGATGGGAGGGGGGAGGGAGTGTCTCACCTTGGCAGCCTATAGCGAACGACCCAACACCAAGAGGAAATAGATGGGGGGATGAAAGGATGGATGGATGGAGATGATGATGGAGGTATGTGGGAAGGAGGGAAAGAGAGGAGGAGGAGGAGGAGGAGGAAACACAGGACAAGGAGAAATACAAAACAGGAGAAGGAGAGTGATGCAGAGTTTAAATACACAACAAGAACAAAAACAGGCAATGTGTCGTGAGGAGGGAGGAATGAACCGGCAGAAGTGGAGGGATGTAAATATCTCCTTTAAGACGTAACACAGAACACAGGGTCTAAACTGTGCACAAAGATAAATGGAACTCTGGTTATCGGTGTGCTGAGTCGCTTCCATCACCTGGTGGGCCGCTCAGTCCCTTGCTGCCGGGGATTCCGGGTCGACCGGGAACGCCAAAGGTCGGTTCGCCGTCAGGTCCGGGAAGGCCGGGAATACCGGGGAGACCGTCCACGCCGCGCTCTCCCTTCAGTCCGGGAACGCCTGAGCGGGCGTCAAAACCTGAACAACGGAGGGAGATACTGTATCTCTGATGCTGGTACCACATCGCTGTGAGTACCACAACTCTCCCTGCTACTAGTACAACAATACTGCATGTACGGTTCAACAACAACCCACCAGGTGATCCGGGCCCTCCTGGCGTCCCAGGCTGGCCCTTGTCTCCAGGGACTCCTGGGAATCCGTTCTGTCCTGGACTTCCAGGTGTGGCTCCCAGGACCTCTCCGGGCTGGCCTTTGCCTCCTGGACGCCCTGGAAGACCGTCCTTCCCTCTGGCTCCATCGATACTCTGTCCCGGATTACCTGGAACACCGGCGTCGCCTCTGGGGCCGGGGAAACCTGCGGGGTTGAAATTGCTGTTTAATGACTTTTTTTAAATCCATTTAAAGTGAGACAAGTGTACTAGAAACCACAAACATCCCAGAGCCAGGCCACCACACACACCTTGTGGTCCAGGCTGGCCTCCGTAGCCGGGGTCTCCTCTCTCTCCTTTGGTGCCGTCGAATCCTGGACGCCCGGCGCCTCCTGGGAAACCTGACTGACCTTTAGGACCTGACAGGTGGAAACAGACGCACCTCCAATGAGCATTAATCACTCTGACTGTTTGAGATGTTCTGAAAAACGCCCGACATTGGAACATTCGGGAATAAAAGTGATGCAATAGCATGAAGTGTTGAGCACCTATAATAAGTCGGCTGCGGCCAAACGAGCCAGAATCGATGGATGAATCTGTTGAATGTTACCTGGTTGTCCGGGGAAACCGTCGGTCCCGGGCTCGCCGTCCTCACCAGGAATGGTGCAAGGCAACACTTGGCCTGGTAGCAGTCACACACAGGTTAGCAGTCACATTCACTTTGAGAGACGATAACAGTGTGAAACTATCCCGAACCTTCACCAAACAGATTGTAACGACAGTGACAGTTCATTCTTGGAGTAACTTCCTTCGCCTGTTGATTGTCTGTCGCCTCCACTGAGGTTAATTTGAGTTTGATCATGAGGATTATTTTGGGTTGAATATCGTTAGTAGCAAATTCATCACAATAAAAAAAGGGGGCAGTTTAAAAATCACAAGCTGGTGAGCAGAACGTTTTGTTGACTTTTGATCAGTTTTATCAATCCCTCCCTCCCTCCCTCCTCCCCCCCTCCCTCCCTCCCTCCCCCTCACTGGTTAAAAGCACGTAGCAGAGGCAGGGCTTGAAAACATGCGCCAGGTTTCAGCAGCTTTGATTGGAGGAAGAGGAGAGAGCGAACACCTGCGGCTGTGCGGTGACGGGACCGAGCACCCGTCGCGTTTCTTCGAGTACCTCAAGCTGTCAATCATCGAGCGACTCCACCACGATGGAACCCCTGAGGCGCAGGGAGGAGAGCCTTCCATCGGCTCCGTCATGGCCCGATGATTGACAGCGGGACGATTCTTTTCAACGAGTTCAGCAAGTCTGGCCTGGATTTCGCCTAAAATCTACTCATCTACAAAGAGAAGACGTGTCTTTGTTCCTCGCCCTTTCTTATCGTCAGATCAATAAGTAAAGTGCTTTCACAAGCTCATCTTAAGAGCTTTATTGCTTGTTAAAGTTGTAAAAACACGGCCCGGGGCGTTGCCGTTGGCAACCGAAGCCAATAAACCTCTTGACTGCGAGCTGACGGTTGCAGGACGTCCCGAAGTTCTCTTGAATAAAGCTGCTTATTTCCATTTCTTCATGTTTAAGGGATCTTCAATGAATCCACCAGGATTTGGGCTGCCTGAGCTACAGATTCTGTCGTGGCCACGTTAACTCGGCCCGGTGGATGAAGGAGTAAGTTACCCACCCGTTCCCTCCTCGGCGTCATTAACCCCTCCACAGCCGTTTTCACCTGGACAGATACACATGCACAAGGACGGTCAAAGAGAACGATGGGTGGATGGATGGATGGAGGGAGAGAGAGAGAGAGAGAGAGAGAGAGAGAGAGAGAGAGAGAGAGAGAGAGAGAGAGAGAGAGAGAGAGAGAGAGAGAGAGAGAGAGAGGGGTAGAAGAAGGCAGCACATTAAGCCAGTCAGGGTCATTTGCATGCGCCAATCAAGCAATTAAAATATTTTTCATCAAACAAATATCAGCATAATCAGTTTCATTCAATTATTCAAAGGCTCATTCAGTTAATGCAAAAGCATATTAAGATGCTTCAATGCAAAAAGGCTTCAAACCGGTTATTCCACCCAACAGGAGGAGAGAGAGAGAGAGAGAGAGAGAGAGAGAGAGAGAGAGAGAGAGATTCATCAACTCAGCTAAGAGAGACGTAGCTTCTCTCTCCTCGTTCTCTCTCAGCTCCTGTGGGAGACAATAACCTTCATATTAAGAGCAAAATGAATCAGTTGTTTAGCACTAGCGTCACGGAATGAGAGCACACACATTCATACTGAGGATGAGTGGCCAGCTGCTGCAGAGGACCTTGTGTTGTTTAGTCTCAGGGAGGAAGGACGGAGCATCGTTTGCAGGAGATTGCTGGAATTGAAACCCATTAAATGTTGGGTCAGATTCTCGATTCATTCCAGATTAATAACTGCGTGAATTATGCAACCAATCTTTAAAAAACACCAGCAGCTCTCCTTTGAAAGGGCAAACAAACCTCCCCTGAGTCTAAAGAATCACAGTAGCTGTTGCACAGTCAGCGGTTCGATTCCTGTCATTGTGCGTCAATCAGTCGACTAATGAAGCGGTTCATGATTAATCAAAGAGGAAGTGTGTAAGCACATTAATGGAGACCATTAATCATGTAGTTAACAGTTTGCTGCGGCAGCCGATGCATGAAGGGCAGGAAGCTGCTCTGGGAGAGAAAATCGAACAAGTTGCCCCTTCGAGTCCTGGGGGAGCGACGCCGCGTCCGCAAGGAGGATGAACCCAACCAGGAGCTCTGTGCCCCCAGAGGTGTTAGGATGTGGTTGCTATGGTAACTACAGTACATAGAGGATGGCAGCGATGGGATGAGATGGATTTATAAGTCGTGTCTCACTCTGTGGGGAGAATACGACAGGCCATTCACGCACACGTCCACTTTCCTTCTCGCTTATTCTCTCTCTCTAAGTCACACACACACACACATGCACGCACACACACACACACAGTAACAACCAGGACTTCCTATCCCGTGTAGCTCCTTCCCGTCATCACTTACCTTTCGGTCCGGGTAAACCTGGTTGCCCCGGGAAACCAGGGCTACCGGGCTCTCCAGGCTCGCCGCGAAAACCGGGTGTACCAACATAACCGATGCCGGGCTCGCCAGGGCTGCCAGATCGACCCTTGGCCCCTGGGAACCCGGGGAAACCCTTTTCTCCGAATGTGCCGAAGCCAGCATCGCCCTGGAAAGCAGGGAGAAAGAGTTTCAATCGTTTTCTTGTTCCTTCTTGAGCAAACCTGCCGATGATAGAGAATATCTAAGTACTCACTGGGGGGCCGGCAGCTCCAGGGAAGCCAGGCAGTCCATCTCTGCCAGGTGTTCCAGTCTCACCATTGGGTCCTCTGGGTCCAGGACTTCCGATCTCTCCCTTCACCCCAAAACCAACGTTGGGGTAGTAAGATGTCCCCTTTTCTCCCTTACGACCGAAGAATCCCCTCTCACCCCTTCCGCCCTGTGGTGGTGTAAAACCATTTCATTTGATATGTCGAGAGCTGAAAACAATCAACACACCGGAACACAGAGGCGAAGACTTTACTTACAACAGGTCCCTGAGCGCCACCAAAGCCGGGAGAACCAGGATCACCGGGCTCACCCTTTGGTCCACCGTAGCCTGGGTTGCCGTTGGCTCCTGGTGGACCAGGTAGTCCTGGCAAGCCGGAGGAGCCTCCTCCGAGACAGGCACAGTCACCGGGATCCCCTGGTGGACGGAGGGATGGAGGAGAACGGGTGATAGAAAGTGGAAGCGAGAGGTGAAGGGAGTTGAGTAACATGAATGATGAGCTAACTGGACTTTGATTAGTGAATCAGTCTGCTTGTGGGAGTGTGTCTGTACCTCTGTAGCCTTTGTATCCTGGGCCACCAGGCTGTCCTTTGTCGCCGGGGAGCCCGGGGGCTCCGGGAATACTGCTGGGGAAACCATCGGGGGAAACTTCAAAGACAAGAGCATTTGATTAGAACTGAAATACATTAGAGTCACACTGATTTCACACTGTCTGATATGTGAGCTGAACTGCACTGACTGATTTAAGGACAACATGTCAACATGAATCCATAAATGCAGAGAAGCACACAAAACACTCCTGCAATGCCCCTCGGAAGAATTAACACTCTTAGAATGTCCCTTTGATGACATCCAGTCCCTGAGCGGCGCAGTGCAGGTCACAGTGTGAAATCAGGGTTAGTTTGCTCGGTTTGGTCGTTAGATTGGAGAAGTTTGAGCTGCTGCTGCTGCTGCTGCAAGATGACAGATGCTTGGTTTTTATTTCTTATCATATTGAAATATAAGAAGAAGATTTATATTTTAGCATTTAGCACAAATTCACTGATTTTACACCGTGTGGTGAGAGCGTGTATAGGAAAGTATTGCATAATTAATCCATGGTGCATATTTGACATTCATAATGAATCAGTATTCTTCTGTGTTTGTGTAGAAAAAAATAAAATAAAAAATCCCTGTTGTAACTGAATCTCCATGTAAAATCAGTGAATTATGTTCGAAGGCGACACCTTGTGGCCAAAGATGAGAAAAGCAGCTTGGAGTAGAGACCCTCCCATCCAAGTCTGAAGGTTACAGCTGCATGGTTCTCAGCTATACTTACCACCTTTGCACCTTGCACAGCGTTAAAAAAAAAAAAAGCGTTTTGGCAGTTAGATGCTGCCAGCTGAAAGTTATCGTGTTGTTTTTTATTCCACCCTGGCAAGCTGGTAATATGTGCCATGGCGCTCATAGCAATATGTCTGCCTTTCGGATACCTTCATTTGTCTGGCCTTTGGGTCTGACGGACCACTCAGGGTAGATGACGCAGGGGGGAGCGGACAAGCCTTGGAGGACAGTAAAGTCATGATGTTGAAATGTCTGTTTTCTATCGTTGCACCTGCAGCTTTAACGGCAGATTTGTTTCGTAAATTCTATCTTAATAATTATTTTTATGCCAGCCGCAGCTCTGCGCCTGCAGGTGCTGTATCCTTAGAAGTTGGTTATTTTTGCATGGTTTTATTCATAAAAATAATAATTGATTTTAGCTTTTACTGAGGACGAGACATAACAAACAACACAACAAGGTCGATTCTGTGCCAACGTACTGGTTGGGCCCTGAGGCCCGGGAGGGCCGGGGATTCCGGGGAGTCCGGGGGAGCCTGGGATTCCTTCAGAGCCATAGGCTGGTGGGCCCAGGCTACCTTTCTCTCCCTTCGGGCCCGCCGTCCCTGGAAAACCTGGGTTGCCGGGGCGACCTGGTTGAGGAAAGAGGAGAAGATTGATTAAACACACTGTACTAACAGACTGATCTACATGCTGTATCTGTGTCGGCTTGTATTACCTGTACCAAAACCACCAAATCCTGGCTGGCCCGGTTGCCCTGGAAACCCTGGGAATCCCTGGTCACCCGGAGCACCCGGCAGGCCATTGAAACCTGGTTGACCTGGTGGTCCTGCAGCCCAAAGTAAAGGCAGTCAGTGTCTAACCAACTGTAACTCCACTTTCTAATTATTTGTGTGGATATTGTGTGTTTGACTGTGTCGTACCTTGAACAGAAGTGCCCAGATCACTGACAAAAGCAGGAGGTCCTGGGGGCCCGGGGTCTCCCTGGTCTCCCTAACAGACACAGTTCAGGGCAAAATAAATTAGAACAGAAACAATTACTGCGTGCTTTGCTAAACTCTAACGGAGGTGGCAGTGCACATAAACATACAGCCTCCTTTTACCTTTGGTCCTATGTATCCTTGTTGCCCGGGGAAACCTGGGGTACCTCTGAATCCCTGTGTCAGAAGAGATGTTTGCATTAGCTTGAATATAAGAGACAATGTGCAGAACACAATGCAATCAAATAGATTTGAAGCTCCGCCCCTCATGTGTACCTGTTGTCCAGGTGCGCCAGGAGGTCCGTTGAACCCTGGAGGACCCTGTTTGGGGAAGAAGCAGAACCACAGAGGAAGAACAAAGCGAGGCCCGTTAATGTATTTTATATCACCACAGAAGAAGAAACGCTCCAGTGGAAGTCATACAGCATTGGCAAAGATCCTTCTACTTTATTCTCCAGTAAATGGCCTTAATGTCAGCTCTTACTCTCGCCCCAGGGTATCCAGGAATGCCCTTCTCTCCGTATTCACCACGAAAACCAAAAGGTCCCTGAAATGAAGAGGAAATTGTTTTCCTTCAACAGTTCTTATCGTATTTTCACTTAACAAGTCATTAGTATGTCGAATTGCCGATATTGGACCCTGACGGTTCTAGAAAAAAACAACTTACAGGTGGTCCACTGCTTCCAGTGAATCCACGGATTCCCTTTGGTCCATGTTCTCCCTTTGAGAGAGACAGAGGGGAAGAGAGAGAACAAGGGTGAACGTCAGAACAGTCCCAAGTTGAAGAATTAAAACGATGAATAACAGTAAGACTTCAATCTAAACTTACCTTTGTAGGGTCGTGCAAAACAGTACAGATGGAAGAAACATTAAGTCATTTAAACAGAAATCAAGAGCGAGGGGAATAACAAGTGGGTCATCGTGATGATGAGAGGGACTCTGGGACAAGTGGACAGGCTGTTGTCCCGGTGCTCAAGCCCCTGAGGATGCGCCGTAATGGGCTTGAAATGCTGAGGATCAAACCGTAGCAAGGACGGAACTCGATTGCTGCAACTGATGTTCTAAATCCAACTGTACTAGTCTGTGTGACACATCATCACCACCTCGACGGGCTTGTCAGTCAACATTCATCTTGGAAATATAATAATAAAGTCCAACACCACTGAAAATCAAAGATGTTAGCAAATACATTCTGTAAATGATGACAAATTGCTTCTTGGACTTGCAGCTAAAATATTGGGGCATCGTAGCCTGGACACCAGAGCATCGGTCAGCTCATGCTAACCTCCTCTCTTAATGTTAAAACAAAATATAGAGCTGTAAATGAGGATAATAGGTCATGTAGGGGGTTCAAGGACTCATAACTTTTGTTGGACACTCGAGACGGGTTGTTACAGTCACATGATCGTCTCTGCAGAAACAGCCCAGCACTCGTCGGAAACACTGGCTACGAGATAAGTTGTCCAACAAACCTGCTTTCCTTTGTCTCCTTTGGGAAAACCCAAAAACTCCACAACGCCATTGATCATTGGCTGGCCGGGGTCACCGGGCATGCCCACGTCGCCCTGGATACCGTAACCAAGGAAGAGAGGGGAGTTTATACCGACGTGACGGGGCGAAGGCGGTGCAAGGGAGGAGGTTTCCAGGGGGAAGGCGGTGGGAAGAGAGGCGGAGCTTTGGGGTGTTTAGGGAAGATGGTGCTGAGACTCTGCTGGGCATCGAGTGAGCGGACGAGCATCGAGGGCGACAGGGGAAGGCTGGTCTTTGGAACGTTTAAGACAACAGATGTGATAGCTGCCAAACAGGCTGAGGGTCTAGTTTGTATTCTTATTGAGACCAACCTCTCCTCTTCCTCTCCCCATGCCTCCTCCTTCCACTCCTGCCTTTCTATACCAGCACGTCCTCCCCTCCATGGCTGTAAAGTTTGCTGCAATCACTGCTCCTCTTCCTCTTTTAACCTTTAGTTTCCGACAACTGTCTTTTGTGTGGTTTCAGGAAGGTTTTTTTTTAAATACTTTTTAATAATCAAACCCCACCACATCCACGTGTGAGCTGAGTAATGTGTGTGTGTGTGTGTGTGTGTGTGTGTGTGTGTGTGTGTGTGTGTGTGTGTGTGTGTGTGAGAGTGGAAGCACTACAACCTCAGCTCCTTCCCTTCCCTTGCCGTGTTACCTTATCTCCTTTGTAGATAGTGAGAGTTTGTTCGCTTCTTAGCGACCCGTCGCCGGGAGTACCACTGGGCCCGGGAAGACCCACGTCGCCCTGGATGTCCGAAATACACACAACACACCATTAGCCGATCAGGAAGGGCGGAGGAGAAACAGATGGGTGATGATGGGAAGTGAGGGAGGAGAAAGAAGAGATTGGAAGAGAAAGAGGAAGAGCGGAGGAGAGAAAGAGAAGTTCATATGAAAATGTGAAGCAGATAGACAGATCTCCAAAAGTATGAGGACACATCACAGAATCCCAAATCATGAATCTGCTGTCTTGAAGCTCGCTGCAGATTATCAGGACCATCGTGGTTCTCCTCACCGGCCTAAACGAATCATCCCTGGATCACTCGTGTGGTCCAATATGCTGCTGCAACGTCCTTTAACAACCTACAGGGGTCTTATTTAACACCAGAATCAAACTTTACATTTTACTCCAGGCTTTATATCATCTTAAATCCCACTTTGCATTGTCCTTACTTCCCTTTGCTAGAACTTATGGGCCAATTCCAAACCATTGTCAGCAGCCCATAAAGTACACAGCTGTGTCCTCATACCTTTGGCAGTATAGTATAGTAGAGTAAGGTTGGTAGCTATCTAGGTCATGGATGGATAAAGCTGGAGGCCCATTGATTCCTATGAAAGTTGCTCAGTGGTACACGAAGCCAATAAAGCTTTGACTTCTCAATATAATCTCCTGCATCGTTGCAGCCCACACAGTGTGTCCCTGTAGTTACACAGTTTGGCCACTAGTAGAAGAATTCTTCAAATCCTCGTCACTTCCTTTATCAAGATCTGATTATACATCCATGAACTAGATAGATAGATAGATAGATAGATAGATAGATAGATAGATAGATAGATAGATAGATAGATAGATATTTAATTAAAACGATTTTTAAAGAATTTTTGGATCCTTCGCTTTGCAGGGCTCAACACATTTGTAAAAGAAGTTGTTTTTAATTCCTTTGAAAAAATAAAAAAAGAAGAAGATTTTCAACAGGCTAAATAGTAAATCCAGCTGTTCCCACATTCAGTCCGACCCTGAATCTGACTACGAGTTCAGTGTTCGAGGGCCCGGGGGGGGGTTGAGTATAACATGCATGCAGTGTGTGAGGAAGATGACTGTTAGTACCCGTGTGTGATTGTTCCGGTGGAACAGGTGGATGGGGGGGTGAGGAGTCAAAGAGCAGGCCAATGAGGTTCACCACCGAGATGCCCAAACGTGATCAAGGAGGGAGAAGTAGGAGCGATTGATTCCAGCACCCAGTCACAGTTCACAGATTGTCCACCGACGTGACGGCTCAGAGACTTCAACCTGGTTGTTTTTTAATAAAAGCTAGCAGATATTTGGAGGTGTTTAACCACCACTGGAGGAGATTTACGTGATACTCTTGGCACAATTTTGAGGGAAAGAAAACAACCTTGTAAAGTCTCTGAACCGTCAGTCAACAGTGAGGGAAACAAGTGTGTAATACCACTGATCAAATCACAACGTTCAGGCACGTCGGAGGAACCCAGAAGTGCAAATGCTTATTAATCAATAAGTCATATAAGTCAGAATTTAAATGTTTGAAAATAATCCCAATTTGATGCCGAATTTAGTAAACTTGCTTTTTGTCTCAGTGGCAGAACAGATCATTTGAAAGAACAAACCAGGCAGAGGTTCATGTGATTTTTCTTTTATCGTACAAGAGAATTGATGCAACAAACAGTTCAGTAGTAATCTGGGGATGGAGAGAGGAGGATGGGGGGAGGGAGGGAGGGGGGGGGGGGTTAAGGGAGAGGGAGAGAAAGGGTAAATCAATGTGCTGGACGGAAGACGTGCAGGTTGTCAAACCACCGCCGGGATCGCAACATGCACAGCATCACACCCGACCGATTCACTGTTACAGACGTACGAGCATGCGTACACTCATAAAGACATCATCCTCATACACACACACACACACACACACACACACACACACACGTGAACGCACACACACACACACACACACACCAAGGACCCAGCTAGAGCACTCTCAGCCTGCTGTCTTCATGGGCTAATCGGCATTTCATTCAAATAAGAGAAATGCATCAATGTATCTTTAATGTGTTAGCCAAATGTAGCTTAGCACAAAAACCGTTGTTTCCCGGGTGGGAGGCTATTTTTCTTGCATGATTCTAACACTGTAATGGAGCTGAACTACGTATGGTTACTGAAGTTCTTCTCTTCTTCAGTCTGTAAGTGATGGGTGATGGAATCTCGTCTAGATTATCTTCAAGTGTGGAGATGATGGAGAGTGAATCTCCGACAGTGCATAGACGACCACCTCGGTTAACGATGCGTACCTTGTCTCCTCTCTCGCCTTGATATCCATCACTACGGCTCCCCTAAAAACAACACGGGTTAGTACAATGCACCTGGAACCTTCAAAGAACAATGGATTACTATTACAGAAGTATTTTACGTACCATTTGCCCCGCTGGGCCGGGAGGACCAGGTGGACCCTAAAGACAGCAACATTATAAATAACATCCACGACTACTTCAATATGATAGACACCAAAAACATTTGGGATATTTTATAAAGTATTTAAGCTATTATACTGCAGGAAAATTACATATTATACCTTTAATTTGCAATTAAAAGTTTCATT
>CAAKHC010015334.1:0-17500 GCA_901007825.1 Macroramphosus scolopax
GACAACTTAAACTTCCATCTTTTTCAGATGATCACCGATCATTGAGGGTTATTACAGATTATTACAGATTACCAGAGATCATATCATTGAGGGTTATTACAGATTATTACAGATTACCAGAGATCATTGAGGGTTATCAAAGAGTACTTGTCTATAGAAAGTAGACCTGACCAATGGACACTCATGGACGAGACCCTCCTCGAGTTAAATTTAGCTCCGGCTGCTATAAATCGTCCCGGTGCGTCCGAGCGGCGTGCTGGCAGCGGGAAAAAACAAACAGGCCGCGCTGACACGTGGTGACGCACACACACTTCCCCCTGAAAACAATAAGTTATTGTGGAGGGTTCCTCCGTGGCACCGGGACCAGATGAGTGAAAGGAACGCCGCGCATACATCAACACTCAGCTCGAGGGTCGACTGTCCTTCCTCTTCCTCGCCGCGGCTCTGAGACATATTTCTGGATGGAGGAAACGTTGTTTGGACCGCCAGGAATGTTTCAGTTTACATGTCAGTCAGGGTGCAGAGGTCACTTCCCAGGAAAGTAGTGACAGAGTGCGTCCAGGCGCCAGGATCTCATGCTGCTGCTCCATTTATCTTCTAGTGACGGTGTGACGCTCCGACAGGGAAAACTACAATCAACTTTTAGATTTCAAGCAGAAAACTGTCCGTGTCGGTCGCGTCGCCGGCGGACGTGAATCTTTTTGAAACACTAAAAGTTTCGAATTTGGACGCAACCAACACTAATCACTGAGTTTGATCTGGAAGAGGAAGAACAGTAGACAGCGAGACACTCCACTGAGACATCCGCTCTTCTATTACCCGTAAATCAGTCCGTCTTTATAAATGCAGTTTGAACATGAAGCCGTATGCTGATGACTCAGTTCTCTACGTGTGTGCTCACCTGTTGAGGAAGGAGTTGCCGAAAGCGTTCAGCTTCCTGAACGGTTTCTTGGGGTCGACCACCAGAGCGTTGCCGGGGACGACCCCTTCGTTCTCGCCGTGCATCACTGCGATGAATCCGTCCGTGGTCGGCTCCGGACCGATCCGCATCCCTGGGAAGTCCTGCTCCAACAGGTACCTGAGAGGAGAAGCTCCGGTTTAATAATCAGTTCATCAATTCAGTCTTTGATTAACTTTGATGAACTTTATGTTTACTTGATGTTAATAATCAGGAATTTAGAGGGTGTGAAAGTTGAATATCGTTTATTGATTGTTTATATCCTTAACATGGGGTTCATATACAGATGTTCTGATGGTAAAATGTTTTATTTTCATTTGAATTATATTTCATTTAAAAAGATCACAAATCAGAAATAAACAAATTATGAATAATTAACTGTTGGAATCAAGCCGGCAAAATGTTTGATTTGAAAAATAAAATGCTAAATAAAAAATAAAAAATAAACACAAAATGAAAAATGAAAAATAAAATCAGTTCCATGGGAAACTGGACTCAGTAACACTCAGTGAGGATCTAATCAATCTGAACATGTCGGAATCTACTGATGTCATTATCGATTCTTCAAACGTTGTTGACTTATTTTCTCTTCCCGAGTTTGTTTTCAGTAAACATGTGACGAGTGGGAACTACTTCCTCCTTCGCTCCGACCTGCTGGGGTCGTTGTTCAATAACTGTCAGGCAAAAACCGAATTTGGACTCGACAAACAAAAACTCCCGCTGAGTCTTTCATCTGGACATTGACCACATCGACCTGCTTGTCAAAAGAAGAGTGAGAAAGGAAGGAAGAGAAGGAAGATGGCCGCCAGTGTGGTCTCTGACTTCCTGTAGTTGCAGGCTGGCGTGGACATCAAAGACGGGGTGAAACACCGAGCTGGTGGTCAACGCCGCCTGAAGCTGGGCCAACGTTTTCTGTCACGTCACTGAGCCCAGAGTTTTGTTTGGTTGTCTGCGCCCGAAATAATCATTTGGTATAAAAACAAAGTCTTTCAGCAGATGACGTTAACAGACAAACAAAACACACCGAGTGTGAAAGTGTGAAAACTGCAACGTCAACAGAACAGAATCAGATCCGGTTCAGATGTCAGATGTCAACACTTCATGTTCCCAATGTCTGCAGCAGCCAATCAGAGGCCGTGCTGGGACCTGTTAGTGGTCCGCCAGCCGCACGTTGACTCCAGCGGCACGTTCGACTCCGCAGCTTCTCACTTCGAAATATTTACTGGCAACTTGCTCTGGTTGTTCAGAGCATTCTTCTGAGTTCCCATGATTCATAGCATTCCTTGAAGCAGGGTGGGGCACACACACACGCACACGCACACACGCACGCACGCACGCACGCCCACACACACACACACAACACGAAAACACACACACACACACACACTGTGGCAGCAGCTCGTTTTTCTCTCCAGCTTGTGATGGCAGGTCGGTTCTGCTCACTGGTTTGCTGCCAAAATGTGTCTAGTGCACACGCATAGACACACACACACAGAGACACAAACACACACACACACATGCGCGCACACACAGTCTGCAAACGTGTGATAAGCCAGGCAGCCGGGCTGCAGCGTGATGGCCTGAACTCAGACCAACGTCTCATTTCTGCCTTCACTAAACACACTTCAGTTTAATTAACAGCTGATCAATAATCTATCAGTCAATACCGATTCAACTTGTTCCAGTTACATTATAACCACAGGCACCACTGATTCACCTGACATTAACCAGAGACTCGGTTTAATCTGGTTCTACTTGATGCTGACGAGTCTGCAGGTCTCGACTCGCCTCTGCAGTCAGACATCCAAAAGATTTATCAACTCTGGAACAGACGTCACAAGACGAACCCTCCTCTCACAAGGCCTGACAGCTCTGACCGAGTCCTAACCGGCTCCTGACACCTCTGAGCGAGACCTGACTCGTCTACCGGAGTCCTGCCCCCTCTGACTGAGGTGAGGCAGAACTCGGCGTTGTGACATAAATCCTGATCAGCTGTGTGGTCTGAAGGTGTTCAGCCGTCATCTCACAAGGACTCATCATCTCATCATCTGTCCGGTTTCAGATCGACTTCACAACAAAAACACAGGAAATATCACAACTCTCCGCCGGAGCTACAGTATAAAAGCCCCGACTCAGAACAATGGGAGATCAGTTACACAGAACTGATGATCCTCAGAAACTCAGCGTGTGAGTCAACACACCTCACAGACTCATTCAGGCCATCACATGAACACTGGACCCGATGAACCAGCTGACAAATAAAGTTCAACATCAACCATCTGCAGAATGGAGTCTGGAGGGAGCTGGTTTGAAACCAGGATCCAAGTGAGTCAGGATCCATGGACTGATTGAACATGTGAACAGGCACACACACACACACACACACTCACACACATATCAGTGAAATCTGACACCTTACAAGGAGTCATGATGTGAAAACGTCACTTCAACCGTGACGTGAGATTACAGCTACAAAGCTTTGCAAGTGTGCAAGAAGACAAACATTATGTCACCATGGATAAATCATGCCAAACTCCAATGAGGAGTTAACCTATTAAGAGCATTTATGATATTTGCTAACTAATCCCACATTGTAAAGAAAAAACTATAATTTGTTTCGCTCAGCAAATGTCCACTGTTTAATTCTGCATATATCTGATCCTTCATTTCATAATATTTAAAATGAGTGTGTAACTTCAATAACTACAATGTCAGAACTTTTCTCTGTTACATTGTTGCTTAGTTTAAATACGTGTTTCTACTATGATGTTTGGTGAGCGCGTGCAGGATCTTTAAACTCTCCAGAAACCTGACAAAGGTGGACTGTCCTTCATGAGCTTCGAGCTCTCTGCCCTCGCAGGTCTGTTTACAGCTGACACGGTCGTGTGACGCAGGTTACCTGATGAAGGTCGTCTTCCCGGTGGAGTACTGGCCGACCAGCAGCACCATGGGTTTGCTCTGGAAGTCGGCGGCCTCCAGGGCCGGGGAGTGGAAGTCATGGAATAGGTAAGTTTCCTCCAGCGGCAGCAGCTTCCTGGTGTAAAGGCTGTGCAGTCCCTCCGTCACCGTCTGGTACATCTCTCCTTCCTTGTTGCGTCCCCCCTGCTCCTGCTTCACCCAGCTGAACATGCTGATGACCGGCTGACTGATCAACCGCCGAAACGCTCAGATCCAACTTCCCTTTTTCGATGTTTCCCAACGATCCGGCTGCTGTTCTCTCGGTTCCTCCTTCAGGCTGAGCGGAGGAAAGTCTCTCTCTCTCTCCCTCTCTCTCTCCCTCCCAAACACACACACGCACACACACACGCACACACTGCCTCCTCTGTGTGACCGCTGCTGGTGCGTCTACCTGCGGGCGCCGCCCTTCCTCCTGTGAGGCCCTCAGAGTTTCCATCCTGCCTGCAGAGGACTCGTTCAGTCCCGGAGGAAGAAACATGAGCAGCACAGTGAAGTTACAACAAGTCTTCTTACTAATATTTATTGATCTACAGCATCATGTCCTCACAATGGGACCAGTCAGGAGAAGCAGCTAGACACACACTTCATGTATGTTTATGAGAGACAGAAGAGTTTCAATTCCAAATGAATGAAACATCTGCTTTCTCTCAGTTCCTGCTTCTCCTCAATGAGTTTTATTTACTCACTGTTATTGCAGAATACTCGACTGCATCACGCGACAAAGTAAAGTGATGATCATTGAAATGAAAAAAAATACAAACTGACCTCGTGGTTTGTTCCAGTACAACTTGTGACCTCCAGCAGTGGCTGAAACATTTCCTGTTACATATCATGTCATCTTAAGGTCTCCTTCCTGAACCTTCCAGATCTTTGCACAGCATCTCATCCTCTTTTTCAGTCAGGAGACACACGAATCTCCATCAGGAGTCTCCAGGGAATAAAATAATAGGCAATAGGATTCTCTCTGCAGCGGTTTGATTTCTTAAACACATAAACTCGTTCATGTGGCTGCAGGTCATTTCATCATCATCATGGTCCTACAGCTCCCCCTGCTGGATAACGTCTGACACTACAGCACACTCACGTTCATCTGATTTCCAAATACCGTATGTAAATAATACTAATACTAAAAAAAAAAAAATAATAATAATATAATAAATTGAATTACATAAATATAATACTAGTAATAATAATAATAATAATAATAATAATAATAATAATAATAATAATAATAATAATAATAATAATAATAATAATAATGTGGTGTTTAACTTCCTGTTTCTGAGGTTTCGCTTCTCTTCTGGAACACTTGTTTTCCAGAAGACTCTTTCTTAGTCATTCTGCATCTGCGTGTAAACTTTATTGATCTCAGAGTCTCGGACAGTCTGTCTGTAATCTACAGTCGAGACACCTGGTGGCGCCAAACATCTGATTGATGGGGAACACGAACAGAAGTCATCTGTAAAAAAAACAACTATTCTTTATTTGGAGACGAAGGAAAACAGGTAATAAATACAGAGCGGGACAGAAGCACCGGTTTATATTTAATTTATACAGAGACAGAAGACATTTAATGTTCTAACAAGAACAGAACTGCATATTTTAAGAACCACACGGATGAATTCAACAGTTCGACTTCCACAAACTCTTTTCTGAAACTTGAAACATTCCCAGTTGGTCGTTCAACACGTATACAGACTGAATTTGTTCCATGGAGGAAAACAATCAAGTTAATTAAATGAATGAATAAAACCACTGGAACTAAAACATCTGGAACGAGATACAAAACGTGTTTAAATTACAGTTTGAATCCAAAGGAACCATCAGATGTCTGGGTGAGATAAGAGATAATAAATTATCATAACAGTATGAAGAGTTCGTAGAAAGAACTTTACTAGCAGTTTGAATTACGTATAAAATCTGTGAAGATGCTTTTAGAATAATTTCACATTTCAGACTCCAAATCCGTCAGACTTTATTATTGTAAAGAATCTGATGACTGTTGATTGTTGAAAAAGTCTCCGTCTTTAAATAGAAAAGACAGTTTATGCGTGTGACTTCCTATGTTGTGTGTTTTCTGTACATGTGTCAGAGAGTATATGTATATACACTGTGTACTTTTACCTAACACCTTCAGGTTTACTTTTCTTACATGAACTAATAAACGAGCGTCCTCGCAGGTGCACAGGTGTGTGTTCAGTTGCTCTCGGTGAAGTCTCGGCAGATGCCTCGCACCAGCGGCGGGATGAACTCGGCGAGCCCGGTGAACTCCCGTGTGAAGAAGGTGTGGCTGTCCTTCGGCTCTGATGACATCGATTTGAGGTCCTCCAGGGGCGCCCAAGCCACGCCGACCGAGTACATGGTGATGCCTGGTGATTGGTTGACAGGGGAAAAGGGGAGGAGTTAGAGGTCGAGGAGGACAGAAATGCTTTTATTCCTTGGCGGATGAACACACACCTTGTTTCTGCGCAGCCATCGCCGGGCCTCTGACGTCATCATATGATTGACCGTCAGTCACCACGATGAGGAAGTTGCGGCCTGGTCCCGTCCGCCTGGCAGAGAGGACACCATCTCATCCACATTTGGTCATCTACGTGTGTGTGTGTGCATGTGAAAAAGAACATTACTGCCTCCCAATTAGCTGTGGTCTCACCTGAACAGGTTCTGGGTGGCGTAGCTGATGGCGCCCCCGGTGGCCGTTCCTCCGCTCATGTAGGGGATCCTCCTCAGAGCGTTGATGGCGTCATCTTTGTTGGGATGGTCGAACAGGCTGAACTCCAGCCGCTGGTCGTAGGTGAACTGCACTGCACCTGCACCACCAACACACGCACGCATTCAACCTATCGGCTCGTCAATAAATCAGGAAATCAATGAATGTAGTCGTCCCTTGACGCTGACCGATTCGAGCGCCCACATCTGAGATGTCGAATCTGTTGGCGATTCCTGCCAGGAAGTCCAGGACCAGCCGGAAGTTTCCCTCGCCGACACTGGACGAACCGTCAATGAGGAACCCGATGTTGACCGAGTTGTAACAGGTTTTACCTTTAACACACACAAACACACACACAGACACGCACACACACAAACATAGACACACACAGACACACACTGTGTGATAAATAACTTCTGAACATGTTTGTTCTGGTGTCTATCGACTCTTACGGTGATGAACCGGCGTCTTACTGCACAGCAGGCCGTCCAGCGAGCAGAGTCTCTGACTTAGAGGTTTGACGTGCTTGGTGGTGCTGAACCAGCTGGGGATCAGGTACGTGAAGAAGCCGTTGTCTCGACAAACCGCCTGCAGGACGAAACACCAAATGTAAAAAGAGTCTGTAGCTTTCGATGCTCAGCTGATCTTCATCCTGTGGATGCATCGAAGCAGCACCTTCTTCTGGAACTCTTTGTCTCGCACCATGCCGAGCTCCTCTGGCGCCGGCTTGGCCACAGATACCAGGAAGACGTTGACGCCGGACTCTCGTGCCAACATGGCCGCCTGTTCCAGGTCATCAGAAGGCCAGCCGTCGATCAGCACCAGCATCACCCGGGGGTGACCCCGCCTCCCCCCGTTCTCCTGGGTGAAGAAGGTCTCAGCTGTGTGCATGATGGCCTTACCTGAGGAGGCCGACAGACACTTAATGTTTCCCATGAGTCTCTGCTGCAGGCTGGAGGTCAAGTTCTATCGCGCGTGTGTGACAGTGTGTATTCATTCATTCACTCATTCTTCACTGTGACTCCATATCAGCTCCCAGGTAATGAAGCTAACTTATCTAGACGCCCCCCTACTGGCTGGTTGTAGTATAGTCTATAAGTCCCGCCCCCTGGTGGCTAGTTGCAGTATAGCTCATAAGCCCCGCTTGCTCCATGTTAGCAGATGGGATTTGGTTCAGATTGAAAACTCAAAGTTCACGACAGATACATTTTATTTCACGTCGCTCTCATCACACTGATGTTTATGTGTGTGTGTTTACAATACCTGTGTTGGTGTTTCCTCCCAGATGTGTCACCTCCTTGATGGCAAACAGAAGCTCTTTAGGCTGCGTGTAGTTGGTCAGCAGGAACTCTGTTTTGGGAGAGTCACTGCAACCACACACACACACACATTGTGTCCCTTGTTCACTGAATTTCTGATTTCCAGGTGAATCAAACGTGTCACTATAAGTCTATACTTCCACTAAAAGTGTGTGTGTGTCTGACCTGGCCTGCACCACGCCGATGTGGGGTCCTGTTGATCCGACTCTCAACATGGCGACGAGTTTGGTGACGAAGTTCTTCTGCAGGTTGAACCGCCGCTGCCCGATATTGTTACTGCTGTCCATCACCATGGCGATGTCAACCTGACAGTCTACACACACAGAAATGACGTGAGTTTGGTTGCATTTGCACATTTAATCATTAATCTTCAGCACACCTTTATTTCCGGCTGTCAGAGCTTTCTTCACTGACGGCTTCTTCATTGGTTTCTTTGCTGCAACACACAAACACACACTCGAACTGAAGGTGCAGCTCATTAGCTTAGCTTAGCATAGAGACTGAAAACAGGGGGAAACTGTTAGCCTGCAAAGCCCTATGATGAACACACCCCGGAACAGACGGAGGTGGCATGGAGACAGAAAATGAGGATGCTTTTAATGATGAGTAGTATGAGGCAGTACTGCAGTACACAGGATTACACTACATCAGTGGTACCTGCAGGTTTATTCATGTACGACTGTCGAGGCTGCCGACAGAAGAAACAGCGTGAATGTTACCTGGTGGTGCAGCTGCTGGCAGCGCCGTGGCGCCGGTGTCACTGCTCATCTCCATCGGAGCGTTAACGGGCTCTGGTAACACACACACACACACACACACACACACACACACACACACACACACACACACACACACACACACACACACACACACACACACACACACACACACACACACACACACACACACACACAAACACACTATAACGTAGACTCTGTGCCAGATATAATCTGAACTTCTACACTTGTGAGGACATTTATTGACTCAATGATTGATTGCTCTCGCTCCAGTCCACTAATCAATCAATAAACTGATTAGTGAATCGTCTCAGTGGCTCCACCTACTGCTGAGGCTGAAGGAGGCAGTCCAGCGGGACAGAGCCTGGGACTGGACGCCGTGAGCGTAGGAGCTCATGTAGTTGTGTCGTCCCTGCATCCTGTTAACCCTGACGGGGCCGCCGGACGGACCCACGATCCCCCTGCAGGCACAGTTCACAACACGGAGCGTTCAAACGTGTTCACGATAGTCGACACCAGTTTATCAGAGTTGTATTGAAACCAAATGATCGAAGTTAAAACGTCTCCCAGGGTTCCAACTGGTCCCTCACAAACTGCAGTTGAATATTTGGGACAAACTAACAGGTTCATCAAAGGAACACCAGAGATGTGTTTCCAACGACAGAAGATGAAGATGAGATGACTGAAGCGTTCAGAGTTTTTCCTCTGCAGAGGAACATGAGGTCACTCGGGGTTAATCCCTCTCTCCTCCACATTCCTTCATGCTGCTTTGTTGAGGTTCAGCACTCAGCACGACTTATTATTATGTCACGTTTGCAGCTGCTGGTGGCTGCAAACGCAGTCACACATCGCCGTCCTCTTCATCAGATGATGACGTGAAACAGTGCAATCTGCATAACACGTGGATTTCCTGCTCTCCAGAAATCGCTAATTGCTAATCTAGAGGAGCATTTCGCTCTCATTGGACGTCTGGTCAGCGGCTGTTCTCGTCGAACGAGGACGCCACAGGAACGCCAGTCTGTGTGAGCAATGTTACCTGCAGGGTCATCATTTCAAACATAATTTTCAAATTTGTGAGGGAGTCACTGGCTGGGTGAGACAAACAAACAGCAAAGTATAAAATGAAGGCGGTACCTGTGCACGGCGGCTCCACAGACGGAGGAGATGGCGGCGTAGACCCCCGTCCCGAACACCGACACCCTCCAGCGGCTGCAGTCAGGAGGACACAAGACAAGCACGCCGTCGTCCATCAGGTCGGCTCCTCGGGTCAGACAGGTCACCGGGTCGAACACTGACGACGACAACAACAGCAGTATTTCTTTAGTCTGTTCTAAATGTGCTGCTGACGGAGAATAAAAGAAGTTATTCATCGGTTTCATTCGTCGGAGAGAAGAGACGAGAGGTCAGAGTGAAACATCAACACAGAAGGTTTTACAGAGACTTTCTCCTCTCAGACAGACAGAATACGTCTGTGTTTGTTAATTAGTGACTGAAAGGCAGATTACTGAACCTCCTCCTGGAAGAATCCCTTCACCATGTGAGTAACAAACCAGTTGTGATGTCACAAATCCTGATTGTAGCCACGCCCCCTTCCTCTCTGATTTTCTGAGCGGACAGCAGCTGCATGGTTCCATCAGTATGTGAGGTGACACGGTAAAGTTCTTTATATAAACGCTCCATTTACCATTGAATTGAAATCATTTAAGTTTCTCAGCTACGACACATTTTCATTAACAAGAGTGAGGATGAATGAATTAATGTGAACTGACCGCTAGACTCTGAGCCGAACGTTGACGAGAGCAGGAAGAGAAGACCTGAAGAGAGAGAGAGAGAGATCACATCAACATGTCATCAAGAAGGAAGGAAGGAAAGGAGGAAGGGAGACGGAGGAAGACAGAAAGAAAGAACAGACTAACACCGGTATAGAATGGAATGGAGTCGGTGCACCTGTCAGCGGCAGCAGGACAACCAGTCTGCACATTTCTGCACCTGAAACAGATTCAAATCAGATTTGTGTAAAAAATGATAGAAGAGTTAATCCAGCAAAATGTCTTCTAATATGAAAATAATCCGTTTTAATATTAACTGTCAGTGAAATGAAAGAAACATTTTAATAACATTTACGTACAATTACTGCAGGAATGTGTAAAGTTGACTGTTACGTTTCAAATTTGTTATGAAAACGAGGAATTTCATTCCCATGTTTTTGAAAAGTCAAAGAAGATACAAATCATTTTGTTTTGTAACGAGTGAAACTGATCAAATAATCAATCAGGTCACAAAAGGATTTGAATATAAAAATGTAATTTACGTGTTTAACTTGCAAACAAAAACAGCTCACAAACCAGGAGTTGTGTTTATTTATAAACATGAGAGGTGAAGTTTAATGAAACAGTAAACCAGTCAGTAAGTAATGAGCAGGCTGCGTAAACCAGTCGGTAAATAATGAGCAGTCAGCGTAAACCAGTCGGTAAATAATGAGCAGTCAGCGTAAACCAGTCGGTAAATAATGAGCAGGCTGCGTAAACCAGTCAGTAAGTAATGAGCAGGCTGCGTAAACCAGTCAGTAAGTAATGAGCAGGCTGCGTAAACCAGTCAGTAAATAATGAGCAGGCTGTGTAAACCAGTCAGTAAACCAGTCAGTAAGTAATGAGCAGGCTGCATAAACCAGTCAGTTAGTAATGGGCAGGCTGCGTAAACCAGTCAGTAAATAATGAGCAGGCTGCGTAAAACAAGTCAGTAAACCAGTCGGTAAACAAATTAGACCCAATTGTAACAAGTCAGTACATGTTTGTTAATGATATCATACCGGAATTAACTGTAAAAAAAAACAGTCAACCAGTAACCAGTCAGACAAATGCTTCAGCAGTTAGTAAACCAGGCAGCAAACCAGTCCAGACCAGCGAAGAGTTAAACAGGGTCAGTCTACTTGGAAAGACCCAGTAAACCATTCAATCGATGCATAAACCAGCCATCCAGTCCACAAACCACTCCGACATTGAGTAAACCAGTGGACAAACCAGTCAGTTGTTACGTAATCTACCAGTCAACAAACAGTCAACCAATCAATCCAGTCAGCCAGTCGAGCAGTGAAACAGGCTTTCAGAAGCAGAAGGGAAGAAAAGAAAAAGCAAGTCCGTTCGTGGTGTTCGAGTGTGATCAGCCATCAAATCAGTCAGTAAGAATCTCCGCACAGAAAACAGTCAACTCGGCTTTACTGACTGTTTCTTCAGCAGCAGGCGCAGAAAAACCTCAAGAGTTTATTCCCTGGAAGCAGCAGGCGGTAAGATGATGATGCTGAGCTGGTGAGTCGGCCCTTTAAATAAGCTCTCTCTCTCACACACACACACACACACACACACACACACACACCTTACAGGGCAGGAGGTGGGAGGGGCTTCAGCTAGCTGCCAACCTGAGAGAAAAAAGTAAAAACAAGTCCGGATCCTCTGAGAGAAGTCGGTCTGATCGTTATCAGTATAATGAAAACATTCATACGCTAATACGACTGCTATCACCATGACAACCACTGACCTGACCCCAGAACCACAGTCAGGGAAACGAGAAATCACATCTCGTTATAATACGTCCACATAATAAACATTCATGGGTTGGAAACATTGATAGTTGAACAGATTCATTGTTTGGTCTCCAACAACATCGGAGGTGTTCGTCACGTTCAGATGACGTCAGTGAACGTCGTCTCCTGGACACTCAGACCTTCAGAGGATGATGGTTGCGTTCTGGAAACTTCACTCATCAAGTCACCGGACTTGGTCACAACTTTAACGACTTCCGACTCAACAGAATCAGAAAAGACTTGAAAGACTTCACAATCCTCAACGATCCTCAAGTCCAAACAGTTCAAAATAACTAATAATCGCTGTCAAAGTTTTTCAAAATGTATTTTAAAGGAGCGAAAATGTTAAAAAGTTAAATCAACAACCCTTTAAAGAAAAGTTCAGGATTACTGTGGATTTAATGAACGACTCAATAATAACTCGTTACATTTGTAAAGAACATCAAGACTTGTTCAGGACTTGAGACACAACGTTTCTACTAGCTGCTAACCGGCTGCTAACCAGATGCTAACCAGATGCTAACCAGATGCTAACCGGCTACTAACCAGATGCTAACCGGCTGCTAACTAGTCCTAGAACAAATATTTTGTGTATTTTTAAAATTCAATAGATGAAAGTTGATCGAGGCATCAGCTGACCTGTGAACACTGAAGGGAGAAACATGAGTAACATGGGAGCATCATACATGTCACATATCTCAGCGTCTCTGGATCGGGACGCCAGCGGGTTCACTCAGGAAACATCAGACTGAAATCAACACACGGAGGATTTGACGATCAGATCACCTGACCAAACATTTTTACCGATGAGCCTCAAATCAACGAGAGTGTGGAAACCAGAAATGTTTCAGTATCAAACACAGAAATGCTTTTGAAGATTCGCTCCATCATCGAGGTCATTGTGGCGGTGCGGGCGGAGCTCGGGGTCGGTGCTGTAATGAGCCCATCAGGGAGGACAGAACCTGTGTGCAGGTACATGGCAGGAATTCAGCTTGGCCGGCTCCCAGCATGCAGCTGGTAAAAGGAGAAGGACGGAGACAATGTCTCAGGGAGGAATGTAACCTGAGCGAAGGAGAACATCTCGAGATGGAGAGATAGAGAGACCTCTGTTCTCCAGACATATTTTATATCACAAGTATCAGATCTTTATATTCTGTGTTGTTGTTGGTCTGTCCTGCTCCGGCTCCTGATAGTTAGTGTGTACATACATCAGTGTGTAGATACGTACATGTGTAGATATATAAGATACACAGATTGACTGTTGTCGGTTGAGTCTGATTGATGTTTTCTCACAGTTTGACCTTTGACTCTTTCAATGACATCATCTCGCTGTGTCCTCGTTAACGGCAGCATCGGGAGAATCGGCGCCACCTGCTGTTTCTCTCCTGATATTAACAGAAGTCGTAGATGGTTCGATAGCCTGGTTACAATCTGGGTTACTGTTGATTGAAGGTCTTCTGGTTTCAGACAAACCATCTGACTTCACTTCAACCAATGAGAGCAGTTTACAGGTATTCAGTTATAAACAACGTGATTACAATGACTCGTGAACCTCAACCAGACGTCTCCATCAGCAGTAGATCTGCACCGCGATTCATTTGATTTGATTCGTGTTGGACGTTCATGTCCTCCCGCACGGTGGAGGGTGTCTCAGCTTCATCAGCGTCCTTGTCAAAAGACAAATGGACCTCTGCATGTTGGCTTTCATACAGATGAACTGAAGCCAGCCTTCCTGGAGGCAAGAAAGTCAATCTCGGTCTCCTCCGAGTCCAGCGGGTCTCAGACCGCCTGCACCTGGATCGTCTTCCACCTGTATTAGTGCAAAAACTTCCCTGGTTTCCAAAGAAGAGACGCAGGTTTCAGACGGAGCCAGCAGACACCTGATCTATGTGTGTCATCGAGTCCTCAGAACAAACGGGCCTTTGTAGGAGACAGGACAGCATGTTGTCTCTGGCCTGCTAAAACCCCGTATCCACTATCTGTTCGTCTGTTTCAGGGTGAAACATTGTCCGCCTGTATGCAGCCGACACCCGGCTCACTGCAGATGTCAGACTCAAGTGTTTAAAGTTGGAATAAAACATCTGATGGTCAACCGTGGTCAGGACGACAGCCAATCAGATCCTTTAAACAAATCGCAGGGCGGAGCTGCGACCTCTGACCCCGGAGCTGCAGACATGACGGAGAAAATAATACAAAATGTTTGGTTTACGTGGTAAAAAGTTTTTAGAAGAGATGCATCATGAGAAATATTGATTCAAAGTGTCCGGCCCAGCAGAGAAGAGATCAGCAATCTGCCGCCAGATCCACGCAGCAGCCGCGAGGTCGGCTGAGGCGGGAGGGTTCTGCCTGAGGACAGTCGTGTAGAACAGTTTCAGGACTGAACAGAGTATAATGACATTATAACATGGCGTTTTATTCATGCGACGTTCGGGGACAGCAGGAAACATCCGACAGTTTCTGAAGAAAGAACAGAGAAGTCAACGTCACGTCGGCGTCGAGGGAAAACTCAGAGGAGCAGCAGAGTGTTTGTACGTTTGAAGTCCATCCGACAGAGGACCAGATGTTTCACTCTTATCTGACAACCAACATTAAACTGCTTCCATCAGACGCCATCACGTCTGCAAACCCTCAAACTAAATCTGCTGAGTGTTTGTTGGACCTGGATTCAGTCCTCCTGTTCTCCTCTGGGTTCAGGGTTCACAGCAGCTTTAACAGTCTGGAATAAAGACCTTCACACTCAGAGTTTCTGCTCGTTTCCTCGCCCACTTTTCATCCAGCAGATAAAACCTGAGCTCCCACGTTGACCCGGCAAGCTGCTGACAGTCACGAGGAGACACGTAACGGCGACTAGTGTGTGTGTGTGTGTGTGTGCGGACGTGCCTGCATGGCTGCTCTTGTAGGCGTGGACGTACACGTGCAGGTCTGAATGACCACTGGTCCTGGTGTTTATCCCTTTGTGTGTACTGAACACTGAGAAGGTCCAGGATAAGAGTTAGCTTAGCTTAGCACAAAGACTGGAAGCGGGGGGAAACTGCTAGCCTCATTTCAAATGAACACGAGCTGCAGTTAAACTCAGTAATTAACTGAGGAGAATGATTCTATGCTCTCGATCTTCATTCACGACGCGTCGACTGACGTTTGGACTCTTTCAGCTCCAGATTGTGTTTCCGGATGAATGAAGGAGATGTGATTGTGAGACTCGGAGACTCGGTCATCGTTACAAATCCTAAATGAGGGCTGATACGACTCTTGAATATGAAGAGGGAAACTATTGAACTCCTTTAGGGTGAGGGATGTTATTGCAGGTTTGGAACGTCCACCTTCGGGACTTGAGGCTCATATGACACGTTAGAAGGTGCATCTCGTCTCTGATGAAGCAGCTCAGTCAGAAGCTGCTTCCTGTGTTTCCGCTGAGCGAAGATAAAACGCATCCTGAACCTTCCTCTCCTGGACGGAGATAAGAGAAGAAGAAAAGCTATTCCTGGATGCTCAGCAGGAGGAAGTTCTCTAACGTCAAGATGTTGAGGGAGCAGGAACCTTCGACACGGCACCGATGTGATGACGGCAGGCCGACTCGGTCGGAGGGTCAAACACGGTTTTCACTCATTGTGCTAATGAAACACAAACATGTAAGTACCTGATAACAAGAAGATTCAGAGCTGCTTGTTGTCAGGATGATTGAAATGTGAAGGAAGCTGAAGGAAGTCTTTTCTTAAAACATTTCTTACTAAAACAAAGCCCAAACCCCTCGGTGCTGCCATATCGACTGATGACATCATCTGGAACCAGTCTGTAGTGATCAGGAAGTGGAGCGGCGGTATGGAGGCCCCGCCCACCTCGATGGCGAGCGATCAGTTTAATGCAGAACAACTGAGGTTTACGGTTTAAAACAGACCATCATGGTTATGGAAAGTTACATCTCGTCTCCACATTCTTCTGTTCACTTCCCAAACAGACGTCTGTAAACACCTCGGCGACACATCAGCTGTTAATCATGATGTCACTTCCTCTTTTTATAGCATCAAATAATTGGAAAAAACTCCTCCTAGTCCTCCTAGTGGTCTTTTTGTGGCAGTTTCCATCCTCCATCTCCTCCACTTATTTTCTAATCCTCCTCCTCCTCCTCCTCATTATTTCAGCTGTCGGGTCATGAAGTCAACATAACAGAGTCGACCTCGCTGACACCGAGTGAGGATTAGCACTGGGAGTGTGCGATCGCACGGTGAAACCCCACGTGCTCCTGCGGACCACCCGCCCTCTCCTCACCGCTCCGCTCAACTCAAAGAACATTTCAGATGTTAAATGAGAATCTGTCACTTTCCCATCAGCGAATAGATACAGTTTAAATAACATATTTTGATTGTTCCTGCTGTTGGCTGCCGCTCAGAGAGGCTCTGACATACGAAGGACCTCTCCCCTGTCAGATCTTCACAGCTGGAACACTTCCTGCTTCAGAGAACCTCAACCGCTGCCAAGGTATTTCCAACTGAACAACAAGAGTCAACCTCAGGGCGGCGCTACAGCCAGAAGGTTCAACCTCTGGGGACACCAACACACAAAGTACAACATCATCTGATTTTACAGATATTTGAGTCAGGGCCAAAGTGGCGGGCCGACAGTAACTCAAACTCCTCGACTGACGTGTGATGAACGTCAGGCTGTCAGACGGATCGACTTCAAACTAAACAGGTCTCATGATCAGATTAAATCTGTGGTCACGCAGGTCAGATTCAACCAGATCTGCTCCCATTTGTTCCAGCTCCAGCAGATCCCCTGAAGGAGACACTTCTGCAGATGAACTGACGTTAGTATAAAAACTGATTTCACGGGACGGCCGGGAGTGAAGCTGATAACAGGATCAGTGAGTTTAATGAACGGAGCTTCGGAGAAACTATTATGAAACTATTATTCCAAATTAATTGGAATAAAATCTATGAGGAGGTGACAGCTGCAGCCGTGGATGATGAGAGACTTAAATGTCTCAACCTGGTTAAAACGCACACACACACACACACACACACACACACACTAACACATACACACGGAGATTAAAATGCCATGATGACATAATCCACAGACTGATCTCCTTGTTTTTGGTCCTGCACTTTTAGAGGAACATGGCAGCAGCACTGTTGTACCAAACCGCGCCAGGTTGCCTTTAAAATGTAAACCATGTGTGTGTCCAGTCTGAAATAAAAAGTTTATGAGTTTTAAATGAGGGGGACAGTTGGAGTGTGT
>CAAKHC010015335.1:0-19863 GCA_901007825.1 Macroramphosus scolopax
TTCCTAAGTGTCACCCAAATTAATTTCTTTACTCCTTTTGTATTTCAGTGAGATCAATTATTGTGTGTGTGTGTGTGTGTGTGTGTGTGTGTGTGTGCTTTTGGCCATTAATCATAATCAGCAGAGCCCTTTCACAGAATAAATCGCTTCTTGACTTGAACTCGTCTCTCAGCAGCCTCCACGTGACTGACGGTTTGCTGTTGCTCTCAGTTTGTTCTGATCGGCTTGCAGCGATTTTCTGCTGCGGAGGGAGAAAAAGTTCCCCGAGTAGAAGTTAAGTGTCTAATGAGACATTCTCATTAGGGGATAAAGAGTTCGCAGCAGAGGGCAAACTATTTCAGATCATTTAGAATATAGTGAGGACTCCCATATTCAGTTTTTATTTACGGATGCATTGATTCAATAACACAAATTTCAGGCTTATATATGCGGGGCAGGATTTCAAGTGTCACTCAGTTATAGATCACAGGCAGCCCACACATACATTTATAAAGAGCTGCAAGATGATTGAAAGTACTTTGCTGTGATTTTGAAGCGGCTGATTCGATAAGAGAATATAAGTTACACCGAACCGATAACTCTCCTCCTCATCCTACAACACAAATTCTCTCTCCCGCTGCTCTCACCTGACAATGTAAAAATGAAATCTCATTGGCTACAGAGGGAGATTGTCCTGTCAGCACTGATTCAGCTGTTGGTGTCAGTGCGGTCCAGGATGGATGTGGACCCGTGTTGCTGCGGCGCTCTGCTGAAGGCCGCGGTCCTTCGCCTCTGAATTACGGCTGGCGAATCAAAAGTTAGAGCAGTGGTTGCAGATGAATTTGACGATGAAGTTTCACTTTCACCTTCATCAATGTCCCTGATGCATCCACACACGCAGCAGTGTGTGAGTAGTGAGTGTTTACGCGACCCCAGTGGGTCAGGTCAGGTCCAATAGAGCCTGTTATAACTTGACTTCAAGAAGAGGAACCGGCGGAAAAGAAATATCTCAATAACTGTGATTCAGTGTGTCATACCGTTCATGCTTGGAAAACATGCGCCACCTCTGCATGCATTTATTGTGTCTTCCAGTTGATATTCCCTGCTGCGGGGACTTAACAACCGGATATAACCGTTTTGTTGGTGCGCTGAATTATATTCCGATCATGCAGCTCGTAGGTTTCCACAGTGCAAGCGCACCTTGATAATTGAAAGGAAAAACACTGCGAAGCATCAAAGACAAATCTTGTGAAATCAGAAGTGTCAGTGGACGTGTACCTGTGTGTGTGTGTGTGTGTGTGTGTGCTCATTCATGTGTGACAGGCCAATGTGCAAGACACACAGAGCGTGAGTCTGCTGGTGATGTAAATCAGGGAGAGGAGCGGAGAGATACCGAGCAGCCGCTCCTCTGTGGCCTGGCCATCACATCTGCTCATAATGCTGGTGATGAGCTGCAACAGGTTGTGGGGGGGTTTCACCTTCTCTCCTGTGTCCTCTTTAAGAAAGGCAAACTATCCCTTCCGAAATCACTGACTTTACCTCACATCTTTTGAGCTCAGTTCATTTGATAGTGACGGATTCACTATACTGTACATGGACAGAGTGAAGCAGCTATCTGATGCATCATAATGTGATGTTAATTTGCAAGACCCGTCCATAGACGGGCTTTTGTGAAAATAAAAGTGAGGTGACAAGAAGGTGATCTGTGTAATGCAAGATATGATTCAACATACATGAAGTATTAACGGTGACATACAGAATGAATTGATGATGATGGGGCGGCTGGCTCTGGAGGTAGGTAGGGTGTCCGTCCTGTAATCAGCAGGTTAGGTCCTGCTGTGTCATCAGTGTATGAATGTGTGCGAATGTGTTAGCAGCTTGGCACCTCGCATAGCAGGCACAACGCATGTGCCAGCAGTGTGTGAATGTGAGTGTGAGTGGGTGAATGAGGCAACATTTTAAGGCGCTTTGATTACCGTTACGGGAAAGGCGCTATATAAATGCACCAAATACCATTCAATGAGAAATAAGAAATTGTTTGCTCTCTTTGAAGCGATGCAGTTCGTATTAGATCTCAAGCTCGGGCAGTATTTTCTGACTACCGTAAAGAATTGAGACTTTACAGTTGCCACTTGAAGCTGCTCTGGTGGATCTGCTGCAGCTCTGTAGTCCTCTGATGTTCAGTATTTGTAGAATTGTGAAAGAGCAAATCCTCTTAAACATTGAAACACGCTGAAAAACAGCAGCCTCTGCTGGTCAGTACAGGCGCTGGCGCATTTAATTCTATTGATACGTTGGCGGGGAGAGTATTGGTAACATTTTTAAACAACTCTGACACAACACTGGGACAGAAAGGAAAGAAAACATGTTTTAACATGAGGTAAAAATACTGACTATGACATCATTCCTGCTTATTGTTGATCTCATTACTGGGACCATCTGGAACCACAGCGGTAGTGTGAAAATGCTGTTGCTTAAGGATCTCACCTCTCTCTGTTCCTCTTCTTAGCTTCCTCTGTCTTCTGTCTTCCCATCAATGCCTGGACGTGCGTTTTGAGAATTCTGAGCTAGTTTCTGGTGTCATAATATGTCACTCATATTCCCTGCCCAGTCACCCCATGCTGCAGAGCGCAAGAATAGGCGTTTGCGGCATGTAGCATCAATGAAAGACCTGTCGTTCTCCCTATAACAAGTCAGTGGACATCGACAATGATGTTGAAGCTGTTTTATGTTGCATTAATTATTAATTAAATTAATCACATAATGAAAAACAGATCAACTCTGTTTTCTTACTATTTATACCGTATACTAACTCCAGCATTCATTTCTGAGGATGCTCACAACCAGCATGTTACATAGAATATTTCTTCTAACGTCTCCTTTGAGGTTTAGTCTTGTGAACTCTGCACGATGAATCTCAACCTTCCTACACTTATGAGATTAGCTCCACCTTCAGCTGAAAGCAGCAAACAAGGATGAGTATTGATTAGCGTTAAAGGACCAAATGTTTTTTGGCAAAGCTCCAAGGAGAAATCATGAATTTAAAACTTAACGCTCATAGCTTTCTAAATAGAGGCTTGTAAATGTTGTATGGGAGCAGTGCCGTAGTCCAGTTCGTACCTCGTTGACCCTCTGTTTGACTGCCATGGCTTCTGTAAAGTCAAATAGAGCTCTCTGTTCTTCTATACGTGTGGATGACGATTCAGAAGGATCACAGGTACCAGAGACCTCCATTAGTGGAAGGAGAGGACCACAGCCTAACATGACACGCCCCCGGGCGGCAGCAGCCAACCTGCTGTTGTTCAACTGTTTCCATGGCAACGGCACCGAGGTGCAGCCGAGATGTACGAGATGGGGGAGGGGTTAGGAAGGACGGGCAGGTGGTGGGTGGAGAAAAAAAGGGAATACAGTAGGAAGCGGATGTAAGGGAGAAAATGGGGGAGGGGGTAAATTAGCAGGAACACAAGGAGCCCAAGCGCTCTCGTCTGTTTGCTCTGTCAGACAGACGAGCTGCAGTGCGAAGACACGCCGTGGAGTAACACATCAAGCACTTCATGATTCCTCCAGCGGGGTTCACGCTGACACAGGGTGATACGCCCAAGCAGACATGTATAACACCTTAACATAAATTCAACATCGACACCGCTCTCACAGACACGTTTGTTCATGCCCATCAAAGGTTGCGTGAAGGTTGCAGTCAAACGGCCTCACGAGCATTAGGAGTTCGGATCCCCTGATGCCACAGCTCACCTTCATTTGTCTTTCATTTGGAGAATGCACACACACACACACGCACACGCACACACACACACAAAGAAATGTTCCTCAAGGTGACACACAAGGTGATTTCTTCTTTCATTTCCTATATTATAATCTACATTTGGAGCTTCACGTCGGTGTGTAAGCTGAGCGGCAACCGGAACATTATCATATTTTTAGGTTGTGCTTTTCCCAGGAAACAACAATAGAGTACAAGAGATACTGCTTCATTCAGCAGACACACTATAACATCCGTATCAGTCCATATCCATTGCTGAGATTGGTAATCCCTGTTGTTCATACTAAAACATAGTCGCAATGTTGTTTTTCAGTTTGTGTCGGACACACTTTGAATCCTCACAGCAGCATCGGGTTCAGCAGGGAGGTCGTTTCTAAAATACATCCCTCCAGTAATATGTATGTAAAGCAGAACTGTAGAGAGGCAAACCAGAGATAAGGAATACACAGAATTCATTAGGACAGAGCTGCTGCCACAAGGTGTTGTAATACGTTTGGTAATAGAGCAGAAGAGGAGACAGGGGAGGAAAAACCCAGGTGATCCAGTAAAGTCGCCACCAAAGAAGCAGAACGTGCAGCAGTCGACTTTGATGAGTGTGATGTCAAAAATAATCTGACCATTAATGACAAATTATGTCCAGGAACATGTTTGATGTTTGAAGATAGTAACATATATGATGAATCCATACACCCGCATATACATCGAATCATCATCTCTTTATTTCAGTAAAGGGGAGAACGGTGAGTTTCCTCAGCCTTATCCTGGAAATGTACTCATGTATGCACTCCTCCAGAGAAGTACACTGTCGAGCACGAAGGCTTGCAACACACTTTCACACATTTATTATATGTCAGATTACTGTGCCGTGCTGTGAGGTTTCAGATCACAAAGGGCTCCGTGGGAGACAGTTGACTGCTTGGAAGCATTTCTACAGAAAACAAAAAAAGGTCTTTTTCACTTAAAAGAAAACAGTCGAAACCTTCTGAAGGAACTGGCTGAGGAGGAATTGTGATGGTTTGTGCATCGTGTGTGTGTCACAGTCTTTAGTTTCTATGTAAGGCCGTGTTGTTTGTGTGTGTGTGTGTGTGTGTGTGTTTGCACTTCTGTTGTGTGATGAGGCTTCTTGTGCGTTTGCTCAAGAGCGTCAAACAGCCTCCGAGCCAGCGAGGGTCCCTGCTCTTCTCGGTGCCGCAGCTGATGGGAAATCATTATGGATCCTGGCAAATGGCCAATATGTGGTTACCAAGGCAACCGCACTGGCTACATCCATCTTGGCTGTGATGATGTTTGAGAAACTGCCTGTTTTCTCAACCCTCACTGAGTAATGGCTGCTTTGATTGGCACCACGCATAAATGAATAAGAATAGATGAAGACTGATTTAGGTGAAATCCACAGCAATCCACCACTCGCATATCTTCTTTCCAATCAGTAGTTCAGAGTCGTGAACACCCCCACCGCCTGCTTGTGTATTCAGCCCCTGTTTCCAGAGGAAGAACAGCTAAACAAGTTAAATTAATATATTTTCGACACACAATAGGTTATTTCTGCCAATAAAGGTCTGTCAATCAAAACAAGAACAGACGAGGTAGATTGATGATGTCATGAAGCAGCATGGCATCATGGGAGTGGTTGTCTTCATTGTTAAACAACGACTTTGACGATGAATCAGGTGGATGAGGTATTTGATTCCATCATACTGAAGGATGTAATAAACATTGTGTCCTGTCATTCATACATCTTCCCGATGAGTTGCATGTCCAACAGCATTCGAAGCTCATAGCAGACCTCGTGGTTTGTTCCTCTTTGTGGGCAAAGCCCACAAGAACATTATCATATGAGGGGAAAATCACCCTTATCAGTATCTCATCAGGGCTCCACATGATGGATCCCCAAGAGCTCCTGCAGCAGCTGGAACATCCATATCTGCCACAGATAGATCTTCCTTCAGTCAATTTGCCCGAAATACATTCAAGTGTCCAAACTCATGACAGCCACCTCAAAGAACCTGCACAACCTTAATCGGCTCCTCTAATTGAGATCCTTTTTAAATCCCCAGCAACGTCTCTGTCAATTAAAGTGAGTCCGGAACTCATCTCAGCTGCTTGTAACTCCAGTTTCATTATTCCAGTCACGACAAAACATGTGACTTTAGATTAATGATGAATGATAATCCTAGATTAGGATGAACATGTGTAGCTCTGAGCTCTCATCACCACCGCTGAGCATCAATCTAGTGATTCTCATTACAGACACCGTATATAATATCACACGATACATAAATCAAGGATAACTTGTGACAGCCAAGCGATCACAACATTTAACAATCTGATGCTTCCTGCAGAATTCAGCAATCGTAAGCTGGGTTGGACCGTTATACGACAGGTTAGTTGTACTCTACTGATAATGTGTGCTGCAAACGTGTAAACACGGCAGTGCACTGCACATCAGATGTCCAAGTCAGATAGGCATCGTCTTCCTAGATATTTGATTGATGACCAATAAAACTTCTGCTTGAGTTCTTCTGGTTCACTCACATTCAATAATAAGAAGTAATTCCGACACTGTTGTTGTGTTATACTAATATTGTTATTAGGCTTCGCTGTACTATCATATCTCTTTTCCGCCTTATTTGTGTTGATTTGAAGTACAAAGTAAAATGCAAATGTGTGCACTGAACTTGTGTACAAACCTGGGATGGATGTGTGTATTGTGCTGTGTGTATAGCTGGATTGAGCCGCGGCGGTGACTCATGCATTTACGGTAAGCTCACTGAGCTTCTCCCATCCAGGGATCCAGCAGGGCCCACGTACCTTTTTGTCTGTCGTAATGCCGTTTGTGCCTCACACACACGTTGCCTCAAGTTGTTGATCTGTAAAAAGGGGAATTGAGAATGATTGTATTTTTAAACATTTGCTTTGTGTTGGATTCTGAATTCTTCTGTGTGTGTGCATGGAGTGATGCACTCTTTCGTGCCTGTCACATGGGCTCATCTGATCCAGCGCTGTGACACACTAAAGCCTTTTTATCTCCTCCCTTCCGTTTATACTCGCCAGTATCTGTGTGCGTAGTCGTGACTCACAATTATTTAAAATTAATTCAGTTTTTATGGTTATTTTATCATGTCATATCTCATCGTAAAGCCAGCTGTGTGTCACAAGCTGATGGCTTTAATAACCTCGATATTCTGATCTCTTGATAGACTGCTACCAAAGATAAACTTTAAATATCACACAGCTCTGAATCCAACTGTATTGAACAGAGTCTGCAGCCCAGCACCGAGCTAGCATTATTTACTGCCCTGCTTCTCTTTGATTGAATTTTATTTTGTCACTGTTCAGGAATCCATCGGAATATCAGAAAAGACGCTTCCCATTTGTTAGTTGATGTGTTCTACCCAGGTTTCAGTGACTAATGCTGCTGAGTATTGCATGTTAATCCTGTTCTGTGAGCAGCCGAGGGGAAAAGCCTGCAGTGACTGACAACCAGCAAAAGCTATCACATGGTTCCTGCTCGCACATCATTACTCCTCAAACCGCAGGCCCACAAAGACACACACTCGTGTTTGCACCTCTATCCTTGTGAGGATGTTCATCATCATAGTGCAATAACCAGCCCTTACCTTGATATCAAACACATACCTAACCTCAGCTTTTACCGAGTCCTTTGAATAGTAGTTCTGGGAGAGAGTTAACCTGACGTGCCAGATGATTCTGTGTGAGCCATCGTTGAACCAACTGTCCTGCAGCGTCGTCCACTCTCGGGGCCGGACTGGAGACAGTTTTCAACCAGGGAGGTTTATGCACCAGACCAGCCTACTTTGCTCTGTGATGGAGAAAATTGGATTAATGAGGCGACCGTTCAGTTCTTGGCCTCCTTATGGGTAATTTCTGGTTCATCGTCATTGTCAACAGGAGATCGGGCTAAGAGGCTACAAAGGATTCGATTTAGGGGTTATTTTACTATTTTTAACTTTGTCTCTCAGCCCCTCCCCTTCGTCTTTCTACCATGTAGCTTCTCCAATTCAAAACTTCAAAAAAAGATTAGTTTCTTTCAGTGCAGAGATACTCCAGTTCTGATATAACTGCTGCTGTCCTCCACACCAACATGTTGAGAAGTTGCAGTTGTTGTTTTCTCCTCTACAATTAAAACCATTCTCACTGTGGTCACACCTAAACTGATGATTCGCCGGAACTGCTGTTTTTTAAGACATATGCGCACAGCTTAGAGGTTAACGAGATGGATCTGGCTTTCTTGCAAGTAAAGAGAAAGTGAGACCCGAGAAAAAAAACACATTTGCATGCACCTTTGATTTACCGAGCATATGGTGCGGCTGACGGAAAGGTGCACTTGAATATTGAATCTGTTTCTTCAAAGTTACTCTCATAATGGTCCAAAAAAAGACAGACTCAGTCACATGATCTCGTCTGTGTGTGTGTGTGTGCTAAGGTGAAATATTGACGTCCGTTTTGCTGCTCCTGTGGTGGAAGATTGACTAAAGAGTGGAACAAGATGGAGCAGGAAATATAAAATGAGACTCGCTGGAAAAAGGGTGCACTGAAAGTGAGTGTGTAAGTGCAGGGATATACTGCGACAGTGTGGGCGCCCGAGCAGGAACAAGAAATACAGAGATGGAGTGTGATTTCGGGCAGAAATTGGAAAGGGCTGGATGGCCAAATCCGAAGAGAGAAAGTAGATATCGAGAAAGTCAGCGAGGAGAAGTAAGGAGGAGAGCAATATGGAATTGGGAGAACGTGTTGGTGTTTAATGGAGGGTGAAGAGGGGTGAAAAGCAGAGAGAGACCATGAAGGAATAGAGTTACGGAGGCTTTGAGTAGTTGTTCGCTCACATTGTGAAGAAGCGTGAATTCACACCTACAGTAGCGTGCACTGAAAACACACACACACACACACACACACACTGCACTGAGTGAGACGTGCTGACAAAGCCAATGTGTCTTTTGACATCTTCAAACAAGACAAACAGATAGATGCAATAGAATAACTTGGAGGGAGAACAAAGGCTGTAGAACAACAGCTGGCAATAATGAATACGAGAGGCAGACAGACATCTCAGGGAGATGAGAGCTCCAGATAGCTTGGAATTCTCATTTGAAACAAAGCATGAACGCTTGAGGGTAACTGGTTCCAGGGAGATGGAGCACGAAACCTTAAAGCAGTTTTTATCAAATCAGTGTTAATAGAAAAACCTGGCGCCTCAATAAAACCTAAGAGGCTGTCACGAAGGAGTGCAGGCAGGTGGAGTCAAGTACAGGTGCAGCAGCCAGGAGGATAATGGAGAGCTTGATATTTAACAGTAAACGAACCGAGAAATGAAACAGGGAGCAGGATGACAGTGATACTATGACCAAATAAAACAAGCAAGAGAGAAGAACAGACCAAACAAAACAAGCTGACTTAGAATCTGCAGAGAGGAACACAGGACTCAAGTACAAACTAAAGACCAAACAAGGCAAAGGTGAGAAGAGAAGAGGGCAGGCAGGAGACTGATTGGCTGGACACATAAAGGACGAGGGCACGTCCGACGGAAACTGCCAGCAAACACGGAAAAACACAGAAGCAGCAAGTAAAACAATCATTTGGTTCCATCTGAAACAACTTAAGGGTTCTTCCTTGGCCCGCGTTTCATCCTTCCACCAAGTTCTGTGAAAATCAGGCTGCTCGTTTTTGTGGAATTTAGCATAAAAGACAGACGGACAGACAAACTGTACTGGACATATAACCTCCGTGGTGGAGGTGAGACACACAGCATGTCCATGGGGTCAGTCCACTGCCTTCATCCTGCTTTCACAGATAGTCTTTGGCAGGAGATCCCCTGCACGGGGATCAGCAACTGTGAGGAGAAAATCACACGTGTTGAAAGCCAAGAACAAATTAGATAACATGTGCCATTGCACTTATTCACTTTGCATTTATAAAAGAGCACACAGTGTTCAATCTTCTGCCACCTCGAATCACAGAAACATGTTGTTTACTAGGGCACAGAACCCCCGAGCAGAGACTCACAGGTTGGTCTGAACTTCTTGTTGCATGTCATTCCTCTTTTCTGAACTAATATAATATATTAGTGCTAACTAATATATATAACTCAGGCCATCACAAAGAAGATTATCTTATCAATGGGACTGTTTGTTCCTGTGTATCAGAGGATCGACCCCTTTATTTGAGCTAAAGTCGGAGTCTGAAAATGGATGTTCACAAGGGACAGTTTGTGTAACAGTTTCACTGCTGGCCTTGTTTGCTCTTGCATTTATGTTCTGGCGACCCGAATGTGCAGCTGAATCAGACGCCTCTCAGTTTTAAACAGAGAAAAAGACGGTTGGATTTCCGGCCTTTCGTATTTGCCGTCAGACATTTGTCAACAGATAGCAGGCTAGACAGGACTTTAAATCTTTTGGATTGTATCTCCAAGAGCGAGATCCAAGGTAACTGTGATCACAAAAGATTTGAAATTGGGCCAAAATGGGATCATCTCCTCAGGTCTCCACCCTGCCAGATCTCATCAACAGACCGTGTTCACTGCAGACATGTTGACATGTCAAAGCAGGACAGCACAGATGTTAATAATAAGATTAACAATGGCTCCATTCCAGTAATTGTCCCATTAAGCCACATCCGCCAGTGAACACGGTGCCCTGGAACCGGCTCACCTGAATGTAATGCAGCCGTCATTAATGTTATTAAGGGGCACCATGGCCAGGTGGTAGAGACTGTAATCAGAAGGCCACTGGTTGGATCCCCGGCTCCTACGGAGGAAGACACCGAGTGGATGAAGGTTTTTATAAGGTTTCAGACGCCACATCAGTGTGCGAATGTGTGAATGAGGCAACATTGTAAAGTGCTTTGATCACCCTTAAGGTAGAAAGGCGCTATATAAATGCGTTTCCCATTTCTGTCCACCCACCACGTCTGAATTGAAAGGGTCTCTTAGTGTTTACCATCATTCTCACTCATCTGGATCATGACTGACACAACAAAAAAAAACACCTCAGTGTATGAAACGGGTATTCCCCTTGTCGGTGTGATTTACCTCTCACAGCATCTCCTCTGTTCTCTCCCGCAGGTTCTGCTCTCTGGACTGATCGGAGTGGTGTCATGGAAGAGGCCGCTCTCTCTTGTGGTGAGTATCGTCTGAACGCCCACACTCAGCTGCTAATCTGACAAACCTGAACAAAGCACTTATAGACGTGGGAGCCTTGTGTTGTGACGAGTTGACAATGTACAGAACTGCTTTGATTTTTTTTTGGCTGATCACCACAGGTGGAAAACACTGCACCACAGGGGACATGGAAATCAGGATCAAAGCAAAAGACTTGGCTGCTACTGTAGCTGATTACCACAATATGTGCGCACCAATTAGCAACAGGAAGGAGTCTGACATCACCAGCTATTCCCTTTTTGATGTGTTGAGATTAGATGGATTAGATTTGGGGTAACTCAGAGGACACAGCATTCTTGCTATGTATTCCTTATTGGCAAAGCAGTAAACATCATGCAAATCATTACTGATTTACAACAACAGTGAAACCAATCAGACGTCCTCAGACCGCCTGAATCTTCAATGTTAAAGAAAGTGAGAAGAAAAAACACTTTTATCTGCTCTGCCTCCAAATTCAACGGATTGTTATTGATCCGATGCTTCACCCCTCAAACAAGTTTCAATTAAGTCGGCCTGACATTTTTCTGCCTAATCCTGCCGACGGATAGAAAGTTAAACCAGCGGACGTTGATGAAAGCATAACTCCGTATATACACAAATATCCTGGCGTATTAACACGATGTGACAAAGTGCAGAGAAGTCCGAACACTGTTGCTGGTGTAACTTGTGATTTCACGGGCGTCCAAACTGTCGGTGTCTGTGTCTCAGGGGCACGTTCAGGTGGTGTGAGAGTCTCTGGATCACAGCTTCAGAGTTGTAGATTTTCATGCACATTGACCTGGAAAGTATAAAACCAATGTCAGTTAGAAGTAGAAAGATTGCTGATCTGTGTTGCTCACGTTCAAACACACACACACACACACACACACACACACACACACACACACACACACACACACACACACACACACACACACACACACACACACACAGACTCACACACACACACACACACACACACACATCCTTCTGGATGTCAGCCTGTTTTTTGCTGCCAGTATTCATTACTGGTCTGACTGGTCCGGTCTGGCAAAGATCACAGATGGTGGATCTGACTCCTTTTGAATCAAACTGGGTGGAATATTTTTTTTTCTACTTGTAAAAGAAGTGATCCTTCGCTTTAATCCTAAACTGACACTCAAGAACAGAAGTCGTATCAAAATTGCGGTCTGATGTGTGAGTGAGTGCAACGGGGAGAGCTCCGACCTGTCAGACGAGGAGCAGATCTGGAGAGCTCAGAGAATTAGGTTAGACGTCACTCGACGTGGACGCGTCTGCGGTGAAATGTAAGAAATATACTTTCCAAGCGCACCAAAAAGTCATTTCAATGTTAATCTACACTCATTAGTGCAGGTGAATGTTCTGTCAAACGTTTACTTTTGTGAATGTGCCTTCATCATGTAAAGTAGCATCCCTGTTTTACGGACACTTTTCCCACCAATTCTTTACATAAATACTCGCAGATTTCCAGCTCTTTCAACACAGTGACTTAAAAGAAATGATGAGGGAGAAGCCCAGGAGGCGACTGCTCACTAAGTACCAGTTTTAAAACTGTATTACTCTCCAGCAAAATGACAGAACTGCTCTTAAGGTCTCATGGAATATTTATGAGACCCTTTTTCGTAAACAGTCAAATTAAAGGGGGATACACACATTTACCGGGGCACTTTGTCCGGACGTCTGCGAACAGAACATTTCCAGCCGTCTGGATTACCATGAGGGCTCACAGTAATCCGGACACTGTGTCTACTGACGTTTTTTTCTCCCAAGTGGCCACAGAATATGTCTGTCAAACTTTGGTTTATGTGTAAAACGTGACCCGAGGGACAGAGAAACCAATCAGGCTTTTGTTTGAGGCGGCTTTGGGCTAGCGGTTAGAGAAGAAGGCTTGGTAGCGCAAAGGTCACCGGTTCAATCCCAAGGAACAGAAGGAATGTGGGGTTAGTGAATCAACAGAGCTTTCGCCTCCATCAACATTCACAGCTGAAGTGCCCTTAAGCAAAGCACCTAACCTCTGACTGCTCCATCGCATGATCGCACACAGACGGGTTAAAGGCAGAGAAGAATTTCCCTTGAGGGATTAAACAAAATGCAATGTATTTATATTCCAGAGGACTTTTACTGTGCTTAGTGTACAGATCACAGAGTCTACATCAGCTAGTTGTCTTGTAGTTAATGTCATGTTGGCCTTCTGGCCATTACTTGAGGAGTGATTCTCAACAAGTGTGTTGGGAGTTCATTTTCTGCGATTGAAACCTTCATATCGTCATATGTTGCATGATGTAGCCTTCATTCCAATAACCATGTGCGTGTCATAGATGTCATTATATAAACGATAGTTCATTCCTCAGATCCTCCATAGAGAAGTGCAGCGATGCGTAGGACTGTGCATGTGATTGCAGATTATCTCCGTCGCCGTATCTAACAATCTTTACGTTATTCAAAACAGAAATACGAGTTGGTGAAACAGCTGCAGGCCCCAATCCAAATCTATTTCATATTCTCTCAATGCCATAAATAATCTGCAGCTCCTTCACTCTCACGGAAGATCACTCGCTCCGCTCCCTTTAGTCTTATCACCTTG
Source organism: Macroramphosus scolopax (assembly GCA_901007825.1). Taxonomy (NCBI): domain Eukaryota; kingdom Metazoa; phylum Chordata; class Actinopteri; order Syngnathiformes; family Centriscidae; genus Macroramphosus; species Macroramphosus scolopax. The sequence goes on from CAAKHC010015335.1 coordinate 13,519, forward strand.
CTACACATATCTACATCCGCGGCCTTCTCATTTCTATCGCTTTTTCTCTTCGCCCTTGAGTAACGCCAGACAAAAGGAGGAGATATGAATCATAGCATCTCTTGGGCATCAAAGGCAAACTCCTAACATTCAGTGAGTAAAAATTGGTCACATGCTGTGCGCTGGAAGACAGATAAATCCTCTTAGTGCTCTTTCCTAAAATGCAGAACAGTATTTTCTGGAATGTCTGTAGCATGTAGAGACTCTCAGTCCGCTGCTTCCTGTCTTCAGAAGGACCTTAAAGGTAGCATCTTATTGGTATTCTGCGCATGTTGCCGTAGCCGGTAATGTTCAGTCCTAACAGGCAAGCTTGACTGGAAGGTGACTAATATGCCAGCTGGACTCCTTCAGCCTGCCAATGATGCAACAATTCACCTGCCAACTGTGGGTGGCCCTGCAACGGCCTCGTGAAACCATTTAACTCCGCGTGCCAACGAGTCGGTTCTCTCCGATGACTTGGCGACGGAGCGCTTGATGTGATAAAACAAGGCTCGGTGTCTAATTCAGATTAAGAGAGATGGTCTTGCGGTGGGAGGACATCAGTCACAACACCAGTCAACACGGTGATGTTCCTACTCAACAGTCCTCAGCATTCATTAGTTAGTTATTACATGATTATTATATCTTTTACCGATTATATGATCAGTTTCAACTGAAGCAGCTCTAAAATGGTATAAATAATAAGAAAAAGTAAGAAATATGTGCAGTGTTTTAAGTATTCCTACTGAAGTATTGGAGACAAACATGAGTCATACACAGGCTGCGTGTGCGATACTTTCGTCTCAGAGTCAGAGCACGTTGATGAGTGCAAAGTTCGTCTGGTTGGATGGAGACGAGATGTTTGCGAGTGCAGGAACCTCATGGGAGCGACGAGTTGTGTCGTTTTTAATTTCTGCCTGCTGTTCTTGTAAAATGAAATACATCATGGATTTATTAATTAATTGTGATTGGAGGGATGAGAGGATAAACTGTGTCCAGTTCGGGGGTAAATCCTTTTTCTCCCACCTGGAATAGCTAATGAACCCTCTAATTATCCCTCCAGCCTCGGCCGCTGCCTCAACGCCACGGCAGATTTACTGTGTATCACCGAGAGCCAGGAGGAAGACAAGACTACCTGGGGTGTTGTGCTGTTTGTGACTGTGATGGATTATGTGTTTAGAGGGTGACAAGAAGAGAGAGAGAGAAAAAAAAAGAGATTTACTGGCCAGTAAATCCTCGTTTGCCGTGTCAGGAAATAAGACGATGATTGTGTGCACTATACAGTTACTGTTTCAGACGTCTCTGCTGTTGTACTGTGATTTGTTTTGCTCACAGTTAGTTTAAATGGGAAGTTCATCCAATACATTCCTCTACATACTGTGTATATTTCATGTACAGTTGATTCCAATACAGCAAGGACTGACCTGTACTATAAATCTGAAGTATGCTTCATTGTACAGTGCATATTCCTTGTGTATTTTGATATAAAGGAAAAGTTTGAAACTGGGAAACGACGTTTGAAACCACACGTATGCCCAGATGGACACCAACGTCGTTAGACATTGATATTTGGTTGAGCGCATGGCTGCCCAAAGTTCAATCTCAGAACATCGTATGTAAAAATCAATATGAGGTCAGTTAGAATACAGAGGACGGTGTTGCCATCTTGTTGCAGATCCTCTCTTTTCATATCATCTCTCCTCTATCACAGCCTAGTAAAAAACATAAAATCTCCCCGAACTAATCACAAAACACAGCAAAGAACATCAACATCCCGATACTATTTACACTGCTCTCACCTGATATCTGAAGCCTGAAGTGTAACACGGAGAGATATAAATAATGGAGATGCGCTGCCGTTGCGAGGTCAAACAGTCACTGCACTTATGTGTCGCCGGGAGGTGAGAGAGCCTAACGTGTTCGGCTCATGTTTACACAGGGATGGAAGTGCAACTTGTCCTCCGGACACAGAGGAGTGTAGCAGCTAAATCACGGTCTGAAAGTCACAGCGCTGTACATTATCGCCCGGCGATGTCATCTGACCCGCAACAAACGCGCTTATTCATTATTAAGATGAAGGTTTTTCCCACAGGAATGACATGTTATTCCTTTGGGACATTGAATACAGTGGAAAGGTGATTTTTTTGTGTCATATCAGAGTATTCAAACTAAATAGTTTACGCTTAATGCAGATGCTTGAAATGCTGTTAACAGACGTATGTTGTCAATTGAGTGTTACACTTTAAATCAGTCAGTCAGATTGTGATTCATGTGTAAACGTGTCTCAAACATCGAGTATTGTTTTGAAGCAGGTTACTGTAATACCACCAGGTTGGAGCATGTGGAGCAAGCAGAGGAAATCTTTTTTTTCACCACACTCTGCAAATTAGAGCTTCATTTTGCATTAATTTTACTGTCAGACAATGAATTTGAGTTGATGGCTGCTCTCGCCTTCCACCAAAATGCATTAATCAACCGTGCTACAAAGGCTCGTCTGAAAGCCAGCGAGTGTTCCACCTACAGTTTTCCTCGGGAATATGAACGCTGCATCTCTGCTGGGAAAAATCTCTTTCAGGGTTGGTTTGTTTTTCCCATTGTTTTCAACGGAAATGAGACGCTGTCGAACATTCCCGGGAGCGCTTTACGCCTCGCGTGTTTTCTCCAGGAGTGCACAGGGGTATGAGAGCTGAATACTTCAATTATTGCAAACAATAGCCATGACCAGCACGTCTTGAACCGAGAACTGCCATTGTGTTCCTAAAACAGAGGAGGCCCAGTAGCAGGCAAGGGCGAGGGCAAATGTTCCATATCCACCGTGACATTCTCGCTGCGGTGGGGCTTTCCAATGCATCCATTAACCTTTCAAATGACAGGCTGGACCCCGAGCATGTTGCTGGTCTTATCTGAGGGATATACTGATTCCTTTGCTGTCTGCTTGTACAGTCCTGAGACACTAAAAACAATCATTCACGTTCGGTCTGTGGAGATATAATATCTCTGATTAGATCCTGCCACCGGTCCTGTCTTACAGATTATATCACTGTCTTCTGCAGCTTGATTGACGCTACGCTTGAACATGTTGTACATATACAGGCAATTATGTTTATATTAATAAAAAGTCATTTTTATTTTCTTATTCTAGAATTGTATTCATTGTTTAGCCATTTTAAGAATGGATTTATCTGTTTTTCAAAGGAGCACTTCATTTCTTCTCTCTGTGTAAATGGAATCTATTACATCTAAATTTAATTCACATACTACAACGTATATCCATTTTGCAATTTGTATTTCTGGCAGTCTGGAGAAGCCTTTGTAGCAGTTTACAGCCTCATGTTAGGAAATCAATTTGCAGGGCAATATAGCTGAACAGATATCAGCTAATAAAATGTGAGACAAAACCCCTACGACACACTGTGTGCCGACACATGCCGACACATTCACATACACACGTGCAGACGTCTTTATATCATTCAAGTTTTTATTGCAGTAATTCTGAGCAGATTAAATGAGACGGCGTACAAAACACAAAGACACAATATCTCTCGCTTCAGAATGCTTTGATAGAAATAAAGTTATATATGCATATGGATCTTCCATTGTCAGATATTCTATAAGGGGAAAGGACTTTTCTTTACCCCTCTTTTATACTCTCAGCTTCCGTTCCAGCTCAATGTGACGGTGTCCAGTCACCCTGGTGTATGACAGAAATGTCCTTGGCCAAACAAAGAGCAGTTATGGAGAATAAATTCTAACTCTCTCTAATTCTCTCACCAACAATGAAATATGCAGTGAGAGGACACAAAGAACAAATATTGATATAAAAGAAGCAAATGGGGTTCAATCACGCAGGCTGACTAGGCGACCTTGTTGGAGACATACAGTGTAAACAGCAGGCAAACTAATTTCAGATTAAAATAACTCAAGCGCTTTTATGCATTTACTCCTTTTGATGCCTAACAAAAGCTTCATTTCATCTATCGTTTTTAATGTCATGCATAGATTTTATATTACCGTAGTGTGAGTGTGAGTGGTCGATAATACTTCAATAATAAATCACTAAAAATGGGCAGAATGATGACAACAGTTTGACCGGCCTTTTGTCAGAAGACAAAAAGTAAATGTAAATTATAGTTAGAAAAAGTCTCTCAAGTATTTCCTGAAAATAGTTTTGCATCTTGGATATATGTTGCATTCATAACACTTCTATCATGCGCCATGAGAGCTCTTAGTTACCACGGCAACCGTGAGCGGTTGTTTATGCACACAGACTGACAGCTATAATTCAAACTGTAAAGAAATCGCCTAAATGGCCACAGTTTGAGGTAGAAACATGGGCTGGTATGTGAAGAGACCACGTTAATTTCAATACTATTGAATGCCAACGTATTATTGAAAGGTTTGACATGGTGTTTTAAACTCTGTCAATTAAGTTTATCGGGTAGACTCCTCTACATAGGATGTTTATATTTGATAGGAAGTTGGCTTGGAAGAAATAGGAAAGATTTAGATGTAGCTGCAGAGAGGGCGGGATATAAACAAATTGATTTTGGATTTTAACTAATTGGCTAAAAGGCTGTGCAGAAATATGTGTGAGGAGTGCCAGGAAACGTTGGTCCTCCAACGAACCTCCAGCAGGACATAATTTGACAAATGTGTGTGACTGTTTATCGTAGACGGGATGGAGATCTTAGCAGGTGTGATTTAATGCCCACTTTCATCTGACGTGCTGATAGTGAAGACTCTCCTGGGGATAAATTTGAGTGTGGCACGCTGATGCTACTCATAACATAAACACAGAGACCTCTCGCCCACTGCGCGGTCACAGGGGCAGGAAATGCGCCCTTTTTTTTAACCATCAGATACATGAATGCACACGCACCGATGCTCAACCCATCTCCAAATATCTGGCTAACGATGCACACAAATCACGATAAGCACACACACATCATAGCTACAGACTTTCCATTATGATCATATAACTACCAGCAGGGCCGGTGGGACAGCGGCGAAAGGGTTTATGAGGTGCTCTCAGTGGCAGCCTGTGACCCTGACAGGCCATAAATACTGCTGTAGCGGATGAAAGAGGAAATATGAGAGAGAACGATGGAGCAGTGACTGATTGTGATGGGGATTCAGACATCTCTACGCTATTGGAATAAAGATTTATAGTCCGACACCACAGCAACAAAAATCTAAACTACACCATTTGTGAGTGCCATTTTGTAGAACCATCCAATAATGAAACCAGTAAAGGTGGAGACGGTGGGGTTGTCCAGCTCGGTTTCACCCTCCGATAGTTGAACATTTCTCATACAGACCTAAATGGGCAAATGAAACCTTTAATCAGGAGTGAAATGAGCCCATTAGCAGCCTCTGTTCATGACACTGAGGCCAGCGGGCTTTAAATTGTGTGTGTCCGTGTTCCCACACTGCAGCTCTGAGCGGACCTCCCCTGTAAGTGGACTAACTTATTGCTTCGGGCCCCTGGTTGTCGGCCCCGGAAAGACAATGCTGGACTCCTCCTGAGTCCTAAATCATTTTGATGTTCCTCCTCTTGTCTCTGGGCTATTTCCTTAGAACCACATAGTCAATTTAACGATTAGTGATGGATCGCAATCTCCCTCCACAAAATTACAAAAGATGTGTGTTAGATGGAAACAGATAAGAGTCAGACACAGAGGCTACATGATGTGAGGGGATCTGTTTGAATGTCCCCGGCTTGGAAGTTTGCGAGCATAAACAATTGGATGCTCCTCAGTTCATACACCCACTACCTCACCCTGTGATGTTAAATCATGAATAGCTAATAGGAGACAATAGCTCAAGGTTGACAATCCACTGCCTTCAGTTCAGTGGTGTTTGATCCTAACAATCCCAGAGGGGATCATTTATAGTGATGTTGTTCATAGTGTGCTGAAGACATGAATACAGAGAGGTGGGGGCCGACACGGGTGTAATGCTGTGAAAATTAGCAGCTGTGTTTCTTTTTTTTCTGAATGTAGATGTGCGATTCGGTACGCAGAGCGATATTCATCCTTGTAGCTCGAGTGTAGAAGATGGAGAACAAAACAGTTCCTTCCTCGAACATTCTTCAATTTAAGCTCGCCTGAAATGATGAGACTCACCACAGCAACCGGCACCATCTGCTACAGCACACACACACACACACACACACACACACACACACACACACACACACACACACACACACACACATAAAATCAAACAAACATAGGCACTATTGTTTTTATACCAAGCTGATCATCTTGGATTTATGAATCTCCTTGCATGTGTACTCGTCTCCTGCACATACTTTTATAAGACAGT
>CAAKHC010015336.1:0-16567 GCA_901007825.1 Macroramphosus scolopax
AGCTGAGTTTATTAAAGTCAACTGAGCATCACTTGTTAAACAAGATATCAGACAAACAGTGTTCACATGATGTTGTTCTCTGGTGTCTTTAGTGGTTCACATGTGTTTGATTGAGTTGCTCAGCAGGATTCTGATTGTCACCTGACTTGTTGGAGGATTCTTTACATTTGGGGGCAGATTCATGCAACATAACAAACATCAGCTCTTCTTTTCTTTCCATGGGATCTGGTGGAGTTTGAAACTTCTGATTCATTGATTATTAAAAATGACATTTATATTCAACCTGTAACAATAAGTCTCCTCACATGTTGTAACTTGTGCAAGAAGAATAAAGAGTTCATGATTGTCCTTCATGAAGCTGTCAAACTGAACGACTGTTGAATGAAACAAGTGACCTGTCAGTGAACGCATCACGTTCCATCTCTTCATCCCACATGAATCATTGAATCTGTTTTAACAGAGAGAAAGTCAACAGCTTCTCTGGTCACCAGCTATTAATGACGGTGTGACATCATCAGTCATCACTGGTGGGGATGTGGCCACGCCCCCTCAGGATACAGGAAGTATGGACCATTTCATACATTTTTTCCCAAATTTTCTAGGTGGCGCTACTAAGTCATATTTGAGCACTTGTGTTTTATACCCATAAAATATGTAATATGCCACCGACGGGCACCACCGACCTTTTTTATGCGTCTTTGCATGATAAATATGTCTACCAAGTTTCATATTTCTAAGTGAAACGCACATTACGGGACGTTGTTCTAAAAGTTTCTAGGTGGCGCTATAGAGGCAGTTTTGAACACTCATGTACCTCATCCATAAAATACAAAATGTTTCACCAGCCCGGCCGCATCTGCAAACTCCCAGGACTTTCTGAGCATGTTTAGGCCGTCAAAAAGGCGATTGATTGTGGAAAACAATAACTCCTATAAAACCAACAGGCCCTAACACTGCTGTGCTCGGGCCCTTCAGTTCGTACAAAACTTGTTTTACGTTGGATTGAAGGGTCAACATGGATTAAACTATCAAGATGAAACCATTATCTTTAAGAAGCTTGAAGCATGTTTTATCTTTTTTTAAACCAGAGTCTGCTAGCTGTTTTCAGACTTCGAGCTAAGCTAAGTGCCAAAGTTTCCCCTGCAACACACGAGCACGCCCCGACCAGAGGGATTATTGTGTGACTTGAGTCACTGTACAAACGATTTCAGCCTGTAACATTCAACGCCAGTCAGAGCGGACTCAACTAACTACAAAAACAAAACAGTGTTTGCTGTGTCGACACGTGGAAAGGCTGCAGACAACATTTGGAAGGACTGTGGGATCTAGCATCACCTTTCATCTCTAGAAAAGAGCCACGCAATTTAAATGGCTCCTCTGAAGCGCTGCAAGGGCCCCCCCCAAAGGGCGGGTGAACCCGTCGACCAGACCCAGGGGCCTCTCCTCCATCTTTGCTGCTCTTGAAGATACCGCTGTGGCTCTTTTGACGGGCTCGACCCCGGCTATCAGTGAGACTTCAAACCCGAGCGCCGCCATTTGAACAGCACACGTGAACGTTTCTTGCCAAACCCTGCTTTCCTCTCGGCGCGGAGATTAGAGACACAGACGGACAAACACTGCTGCTCTCAGATGTTCCTCTGTCTCCCTGTTAAGCAACACCTGCAACAGAATGTGCTGTCATGGGTTCAAAATGCTGCTAATACCAATGCAGAAATACAACCAAATCCCTCCAGGACAGATACAACACACGGCTCAAATTAAGCCAATTAAGTGTATCAACTACTGAAGGAGAACATTGCAAACACACTGAATTCCTGACTCCTCTGGTTACTTCAAGATATATACGTTTATTTGACTCATTGCAAGACTGTTTCACCATCAAGCTGGAGTCCATTTATCCATCAGCCGTCCGTCTGCCGGTGACTGTGTTGACCAGCCTGTGTACGTGGGTGCGTCTGTGGCCAAAGGCCCTAGAGCCGGCCATACATCATCAGATATTGATATGGTTCCACCACGGCGCCACGGCTGACATTTGATTCATAGCTTTGGGTGCTCTTTTTGAATTTCTAACACTCAACGCAGGATCATGGAGAATGTCAATGTTGACATCTGGGAAAATGGCGAGACAAAAAAAACAAAACGGTGATGGAGCCGGTTGGGACAGGTGGCCAACTTTGTCTTTGGCTTATGGCGCTTAAGTGACTGTTTCTAGAGTTTAACACAGTTTAGACTTAAAACTTCTGCTTCTGTTTTTTCATTAAGTCATGCATTGCACTGTTGAGATGGTCCCCAACCTCAGCTGTAGTTCAGTTCCTGTCCTGTTTACATGGTCATGCGTTGCCGTGAGCCAGCGCAACCGAAAGAGGACGTGTTCCTCTGCAGGGTTAGAAAGTTTCCTTTTGGAGGTTCATGACAACCTTTCAGATCCCCCCTGGACAAACTGAAAGCATAATGGAGATGTGAGGTTTTCCCCCAGCCGCCAGCTATACATTTATCCTGGAGGAGAGACGTTGTGAGTTTACACCTGCCCTTTGGAGAAAATAGTGCTGCTCTTTACTGCTCTGATGAATTTGCCTTCTAAAAACATCCCCTGACAGAAGCGGCTTAAACAGTGCATGATCCCTCTGCCTGCCAACCGCTGTTCACACACACAGCTGTGTGGCACAATATAATATGCACTCTGCAGCCTGCGGATGAAATGAATGCAAATAGCCGCGTGAGAAAGCCTTTTGAGCGTGCCAGGGAAATCAGTCTGTGGCCCCTGCTCTTTTAACATTTTCTACAAATTCATCACGTGGCGTCTGCAGAGTAAGCAGAACGTTGGATTGACTATAACAAATGCACATGATCTCTTCTGTCACCTTTTCTTTCCTTTCCCGTCGACTGTTTCAAACGAGCGCACGCACTCGCATGTGTACACACACACACACACACGTATAGGCCCTTGCAGTAGGCCTGCATAGAGAGCAGGAGAGGCAGGACAATGGACTGAAAGGAGAATCAATATTGAACCAAGTAGAAAGAAAAGAAAAGATCACTGAAGGTCTGCATCTATTGTGTGTAGGTGTGTGCCTGTTGTACACACCACTGCTCGCTGCTGTCTGATGCCTCACAGTTTCTCTAATGCTAGTGTGTTAAGCTTCTAAGCGCTTCAAAGGAATGTAGCTCTCTTTACTCCCATTTTCATCTATTTGTCCCGCTCATAATGAATACTGTAGCTGATGGAGGAGGAGGTGAAGACAAACAGAAATGAAGACACATTATTTCCTTTTAAGACGGGGAGATCAGCTCTGCCTTCACAACTGTGGATGCGTCTTTCAATAACATCCCGCTGAAGTTCTAGCAGTGCTGAGAGAAGGCTGTGATTGTGTGTCTGAGTGTCTGCCAACATCAAAACAATGTTTCAGTAAAAGTTATTTAGAGGGGAAGATGCTCGATGTGTTGGGTTGTGGAGGAGAGAGAAAGCAAGTAGACAACATGAGTTGTGCCTGCACAGCTGACTATTGTGCAGTGTGTGTGTGTGTATACTACACCGGTAAGTGTGTGTCAGAGCTGCCTGATGACGGTGAAAGCGAGGAAGAAGACTTGGAAATGAAGCAACGTCACAGTTCACTCAATTATTCATGTGCTGTGGTAAACAAATCAACGTTTTTAACTCACACCAAAGTGATCCTTGTACTCTTGGCAGGGATGGGGATTGATTTTGACACCAAAGCAAGTATCAATTCTGCTTATTGGTTCCATTCTTTATAAATCCCCTGATTGACTCCTGATCAATATCCTGAGTGGGGAAAAAAGTAGCACCGGGTTCCGCATCAACACAACAGTTGTTTTGTGAAACATCGCTTCACACGGTTGATACAAGTTCCTTCCTCTCCGCCGTGACTCTTTCTTGTTGCTGCACAGGCTCATGATTTTCCACGTCGTCGTCGTCATGTGTCGTGCAGAATGACACGAAACACCTGAAAACTTTTTTACTCACCCGGCATCCTGTGAGCTAACTTGACTTTCCTTTTGTCCTCAAGTACTCAAAACTCGCTGTCTTTTTTTTTCATCAGCAGGAACAGAGCAAGTTCCTCGTGCGATACAGGCCTTGAATCTCCGGCTGATGCAGGGACAGGACTCAGGCCAGTGGAAATGGATTTGTTATGTACCTGCTAACATACAACCAGGTGCTAAAGAAACAGTAGAAATGCATTAAATATCTGAGTGTGTGCATTCTGAAATGGCGGTCGAAGTTTTATGCAGCTGTGAGGACACTACTTTTCTGTATTAGTAATTCATCATCTTTTCACCCAATGTGAGGGATAAGTACAGCCAGCCGGGTCAAACTTTTTTTTAGTTTAAAAGCTTAAAATTCGCCAGGAGAGAAAACTTTTCCTTTCAGCCTCTGACTAAAGCACACGATAACTATTCATGATGAGAGCCGTGGATTTTTTCTTCTTCCATATAACAGAATCTGTTAAAGCTTTCTCACTGCTTTGTGTAGCCAATCGAAAGGCTGATCTCACTTTGTTATAAAGTTCACGCCGCCGAGATATCTTTGACGTTACATTCCCTTGTGACAGTGTGAGTGATTGGTACAAATGTTCTAAGGGCATGATTTGCACTAGCCTCCAGGATGGCTCTTATTTGATCTGCTAAGTGCTGCTTGGCAGGGAGACGGCGTTGGCTGGTGATAATATGGCAGCCCTGTCAGGCATCTGCATGCAGGGTTCAGCACTTCCTGTACTGGAGGGGAAGAAGTGCCATCAAAGGTCACCTCAGAAACATCCTTCTGTGACAATAACAACAGAAGTGGTATTAACAGGCAGCTCCGGGTCTGCCTCTCAAATTTAGAGGTGACGCCTGTGACCCGAACAAAATGGAGATTCAGCTGCTCTGGCTGTGATTGTGTTCGGAAAATCGGATGATGAGGGCACGGAAAGTCAGAGTGAAATCAAGTTCAGCTGCGTGTGCTTTGTACATCCGAACCTCTTTATTATTGGCGGAGATGAGCTATCATGAAGGGGAACTCGGGCTAAGAGAAATGCTGCACGCATCGTGAACACTGGGACGTATTTCACCTGTTTCCCTGCGGTTTACAAAATGTGTGTAGGCAGTAACACGGGACATGAGAACCATCATGTTAACATTATGCGATACACATACGACCTCGGTATGTTCCTGCATTACCCAGCGGAGTAACATAAAAATACATGAAGTTGGAGAGGGAGCTCCATCTATAACCCAATGGTTCCAGGCACAGCACAGGCCTTAACTAGCTGGCTGTTGTATACTCATGGGCAGGCAGGCTGATATATGAGGGCGGAGGACATGAGGTCTTCCCAGAATGCTAAACTCTCTCCGTCCCGCCTCTATATCTCTCACTGTCTCTCTCTCTCCCCCCACAGTGCCCTGCAACCAATCTGACGCCTAATTAATCCTGAAGGTCTTTTGTTCCACTGAGGTTTTCCTCTCTTTCCCCCCACTGCACTCCATCCATCCTCACCTCCCTCAGCCCCCCACAGCCTGACTCTCATCCCCCTCTTCCACCACCACACCTACACACACACATATTCATACGTGCACTGTGTTCCAGCCTCACCCGTTTGTGTTCCCCACGGGAGGCACGGTACAGTCGCACACAGCAGGACGGAGGTAACAGATGTTTTGATTTTCCCTTTTTCTATCTTTGGGGTAATTTAGTCAAGAGAAAAAAAACATGGCTGTTGTCACATTTATTCCCTGTCTTCTACTAATTATACTCTTATGGTTTCCTCCATGCAGGGATGCAGCGTTGTGGAATCCACAGCACGACACACACAATACACACTGCTAATGTTCCTCAGCTATTTTTACATTTTGAGGTCAAAGGTTAGTTTAATCAATGAACCTCATTTCTTTTATTTTCTTTGATTTAAACAGGTTATAAATATGCTGGTACAAAGTCCTCCTACCTGCACCGCTAAAGCTCATTTAATCACACATTTTATCTCGTACATTTTCACAAAAACAGAGCTAGCCAGATGTTCAGCATATAACCTCCATGTGTTCTGTACGGATTCAATATATATAAAAGTCTAATGTTCCCAAGTGAAAAAGCTAGCACTTCAAATTTGACATATCTAGCCAGCATGGGTCAACACATCACCAGAAAGTTGGGGTGTTCACCTGGATTGTACGACAGATGAAATTTACAATCAAACATTCACCTATGATCACAAGCGTTGCTACATAATGGGATGCAATGGGCCTCATGTAGCATCCCAATTTTACCGCTGCTGCCGGGTGAGGAGCCAGTCAGAGAGTCAGGGACCAACAGTCAGGGTTCAGACCTGAGGTAGAGCTACAGATCCTTCATGTAAAATGACTCACTATCGTCTTGAAGTTAGCTCGGCGCTACCTTGTTAGCTTGCTAAGCTAACTGACTGCTGTTTCCAGCCATGCATTTATGAAACAGACTGTATAATAGGATCGTTCCTCTGCCTTTAGAATATGATTTGAATTTGAAATTTGATTAAAAAAACATTATCAGGTTGGTCCCTAATAGACCAATCCCTTTTCAAGTAGCCGTATCCATGTTGTTATTATAGTTGATTAATTAAAATAGATTACATTTCCTTCCAGCTGACCTCCGATGGGTCTCAGCTATGCAGGGAACACCTTGCTGCAGTCCACTGGAGGCTTTATCTGACAGATGCAAACATTTTTTTTCTTCCATATAAGCGTTATAAAGGGGCTCTGATCATTTTGCAGGCAAACAGCAGCAGGGGGAAGCCCTCAGGGAAACATTTAGAGGTCTGTGAGGCCCAGTGGGTCCAGGTGATCATCCAGGCATGTGAATGGGTGTACAGGGACCATCACTGTCAAGGGATGCATGTCAGCTTCTGTGTGCTTGTGCAGCACAGCAGCTCTGATATTTTGGACATTTTGTGTGTAGGACACAACGTGGTCTCTTGACTGGTTGATATTTTGTGAAAAATCAAATCATAAACTCCGACGTCCGATAAATGTGGGAAGCTTTGAAACATCAACCACAATCTAAGAAGCTTAATGTTTGTGGCTTCACTACAGATCTGTGTAAAGACATTACAGCTCATTGTTTCTATCAAACGATCCTTCCGTTGTTGTAACATCCCAAAAAAAGGTGCACAGTGGTTCTCCAACATGTTGATGTATCGCTTAGCGTGACCAAACCATTCCGCCACAGTGGTAACAAACTCTCTTTGATCTCCCCACAGAGCCAAGAAACACTAGAGAGCGTACACTTCAGAAAGCACTCTGCCACCGAAAACCCAGAGGTGCTGCAGAAAAACATCATCCCCTTACTGGGAGAAATAAAACTTATGCACCCATGGCATCCGTCTGAGACCCAGCGGGCTTTCAAATAACTCTAATGTTAATCCATCCTTGTCAATATTAGACACGCCTGGCTCTTGACATCAATATGTAGCTAGAAAGTCTGCATTAGGAGGCAGGTTGGTGAGTTGGCGGATGGGTCCAACAAAAACAGGAGATGGGCGATCCATCCGATTTAATGAAATAATACAAACAATAATATAAAATAGCTGAATATAAAACTTATTATCTGCTGCACGGCTGCTAAAACGAATCAGTGCGGCCACATCTGTTCACTGTATGCTGCCTTCATGAACGCTCTGATTTCCCAGCTGCGATGAGTTCTGATTCTGGGTGTGTCTTTATTCAGCATGTGTGACAGAAGGGTCCGTCGCTCCAGGCTGGAAGGTCATTTAAAGGCCAGACATCCAGACCTCTCCCCTCCTCTCGCCCGCCTTCAGCCTGAGAGCCGGAGATAAACCTACACATGCCAGCCACACAGGACCAATAGTGGTGATTTATCGGAAGCCATTTGGTACCTGAACGCCTATGAAATTGTAATGAACTTGATTATGCTTTTAATGAAGTGTGAGAAGTTCTTCGGGATTGATTATAGCCATGCTCTGGCTCACAGCTAAGGGCTGTGGAGGGGAAAGGAGGAGGGAGAAAGAAGGAAAAGGAGGAATGGAGGACTGTCACAAACAATGAGGACTTAGTAGCAGCGACTCTGGATACTGGAGGGTGAGCGGATGTTGAGACAGGAGCGCCGCGCTTCTTTAGAGGAGATTAAAGGGGCGTTTCAGTGTAAATGTGAAGTGACTTGGCCTGACCAACCCCATTTCAATTCCTCCCTGCCCTGGGGTTTTCCCTCAAAGCTGCATGCTGACGTGGTACATTAGATTCAATAGCCTGCAGCTTCATAGGTCATATTTTGCATAAATATCAGACATATGAGGATGATTCTAACCTTTCCGTGTACGGGGTGCTCCCATCCTAATGGGGAAACATTATTGTCTCCCACACAAATCTCCACTCTATGTTGCTTTACCTTTCAACAGCAGATGATGAACTAAGTGGCCATTAAAGGGGGCAGACTGACAGACTAGAGGCTGTTCACACAAATTACTACTGAAAACAGTGAGAGTACCGCACTACTTGTAACATTTTTTAAAGGGAAAAAACTGATGCTGGCAAAAGACAGTGACACAAACGGAGAGAAACATGTTTTTAACAGGAGACTCTCATTACTCTGACTGTCACATCAGCCCCGGCAGGTCCGTGTCAGACTGTGTTAAGTAACAGTCGATAACGACTAGCGTTACACCGACCGAGGGAGCAGCCGCTGAGGATCTCACCTCTTTGTCTATTCTTGGCATCGTCCCCTCTGGTGCCATGTCCGTATCAGGAATTCTGAGCCATAAAGGGTCACGCAGGTTTCCTGCCCGGTTAGCCCAGGTTACATAGTGCAATGCAAGAACAGGCGTTCAGGGGCAGAGTAGGATTGAATCATGTCCAATACAGACAAACCCAATATTTTGGATCCGATCTGGATCTGGTGGAGCCAGGAGATATTACAGGGACCTTTATGTACAAAAGGGGTAAAGGTTGTATTTAAGAGCGTGCTCCTGACTTATTTCCAGCTGCCTGAAGAAAAACTCAAGAACCATTTGATCTGCTACTGATGTTCCATCAGGCTGTTTGCACGGCACCATTGATGATGTAATTCACAGCTGATGCTGACAGTACTGTCTGCTGTGGTGGCTGCCACTTTATGTCCACATGCTGAGGCTGTAACACTATCTGCAAGGTCCCCAAAGCTGTTAATCAACTCCTCTCTAATGTGTTGTTCACAGCTTCTCTCTCTCTCTCTCTCTGTGACTTGGTGGATTTCCATCTAAGACAGGGTGCCTGGTCGGGCGATCGCTGTCGCTAATTTGTTGTGGCAATATTAATTAATGATCAGCCTGTCACAGCTGTTTATATTGAGACAGATTAGAAGTGGGAGAGATTAGACAAAGAAAACAATCTGCGAGAGCCTCAGCTGCTGACAGGGGTCACCTTCACGTGTCTGAAATCATATTTAATTTGCCGTGTTGGAGGCAGAGAAATTACTCCACTTGACCAGACTGTATCCGTCTCTGTCTGGGATGGCACACTCTGAGAGATAACTACAATCACTTTGTCACATTTGATCACAGCTGATACGATGACAAATGAAAATATTATATTGTATTGTGATGTTTGTGACGTCTTTCATGCCTTCTCAGCCTCTCCGCCATTAACATTAATCGTCATTCAACACATTTCCCTAATCATCCGTTCCAAGGTGGAGGAGTGCAGCGTCCTGACCAATGACCTCTGCGCCGCCCTTCCATGTGGACCTGCTGACTCTCCGCCTCCCCGCTGCTGCACACAAGTCTCAGGTGACTTGGCAACACCGCAGTGCGCGGTGTTACGGCGAGGGGAGATTAAGTGGCCAATCAAGGCCTGAACAGTCGGGTAATCACTCCTCTTGGTAAAATGGTCGTCAGCAGCACTTTCTCACTTCACTGTGCAGGCTTTAATGGACCAAATACGTTTTCCGGTAACTAGAAAACAGCTTCCGACTGATTAATTATAAAGACTCAAGTTGTTAGAAGCAGAGGTAACATTAGGTTTAGAGAGCGGTTTTGGCTAGATAACTAACTGAGGGTGTTTATTACCGTGGCAGAGACTCTATTGCATGTGTGGACGTGCACGCGTATGCATGTCTTGTTAATCTAGCTGTATTATCTTAGTGTGTGTGTGCAGCAAGGCTGGGGCAAGGAGAATAGAGAAGCATGGTGTTCTGGTGGGTGTAAATCTTTCATTATGGGGCTGGTTTCTGGGGCTCAGGCCATGTTCGGGGGACTAATAATGTCTCACACTTATGTTCCACTCTACCGAGTTCATGTAATAGTGTTGCGGGCAAGAGGCCTAAGTCTCCCCTCTCGCACAACCATGAAATGACCCCTCGCCTTCGTCTCCATGACACAGAGATAAACTCAGGACAGTATCAGCTGAGAGCACCGAGAGCAATGAATTTAAAAACACTGATAAGGGCACGGTTAGAGGACCCGGGCGGACACACTCCGGATCCGAGGTGTTTACTCAGACTTAGCCAAAGTCTTCAATTGCAGGAAGTGCTCGAGCTCCCTGAGAGGAACACTGGTCACGTAACGTAACGCTCATGTATAACACAGGCACACATTCTAGGTTCAATCAGGTTTACCTCTGAGATAGAGATCCCCAACCTGACAGGCATCTTTTATTCCATCTCATGTTCTCCCAATAATACGCTGTAATCAGTCGTTGTTCTTGTTAGTTATTCTGCAGTTGATATTCAGTATTTTATTACTCCATCACATAGCTGATGTGACCTAAAGCATATTGAGTTGTTCCAATGAATCTGTCATCACATCCAAGTATACAGCTGCTTTCTCCTTGCCTGCGTATCTGACTCTGTTTTAAAGGAGGCAGTGTCGTCCTGACCCTGTGTCAGACATTAGTTTACCCGGTGGGTCTTTATTACAGCAAAACAATCAATCAAGAGGTTGTGCATGAAATCTGTCCGCCGTCATAGGGAGAATGTTTAAGATGACCCGCAGTTCCTTTGCCAGGAGGAACTCTGGACTCTGAGCTTGTGTGTAAGTTTATCTCATAAACAGCAGTGATAAAAGAGTTTGTGTTTTGCTGATATTAAATATCAACAAGTGTGCAGTTTAATGTGCCGAAGGACGTCTGCCAGGGTGCATCATACTAATGATTTCCCTCCAAAGACATTTACTAGACTGATGTTTGTTTTTATTTACTCAAATCTTGACTTCTTCTTCACGTTGTTTAATTCTTGGCGATTGTATTGACTGTTCCATCAATCAGTCATGGGGGCATAAATAGAAGCTGCACCATCTTTAAGGAAATATGGAGCAAAGCATGAGTTCCTGTAGGCCAACACCGACGTGGAGCTCGGCTCAGATCCCTGCTTCTATCATCTGATCCAACGCCAGCCGATATCAGCTGACTCCCCAGTTATTCCCTCCGTGCCTTCAACTGGCGCCTTATTAAAGCTGCTTTCGTCTCCGAACCCTTCGTTCTTTCTCTGCATGCCACCTTGTCACCCACCTCCACCCCGGCTCCTCTTGTACATGCTGTGTCTGATTTAATCAGCGTCACTTCTGTTGTCATTGTTGCTGACTCGGTCCTGCTCCCTATCGGAGGTCTCTGCTGCAGCTCCCCCGTGAGGTTTCTCTTCTGACTAAAGTCATCATGACTGAACTGTTCTTACATTATTCAGCTTTTAATCACGTTCAAACTTTGTTAGTGTGTAAATGTCATTCATGTGGTCTGACTGAAACATTTACACCATTCAACATAATCTTTTGAGCTCCTTAACCCAGCAGCCAGAGAGGCAGACGTTGATATCAGAAGACGTATAAAAACATTTTTATACGTGTTTTTCACCTAGTTTTCGCGATAAATGTCAAATTCTGAGGTCATGATAGGGGTTAATGCTACCCACTATAGGACCAGTAACATCTTCTCTATAAAGCCTTATCCTGCAACAAGTTGCCAGAGGGAATTCTGGGGCTAGAGAACAGACCGAGGTGGCAAAGATAACTTGGCACACCACCATAACGCCTCCATTACCCCCAGGCTACAGCTGGCAACCACCCACATATTACACATCACATCTGCAGTGTAGTCACCCACTGCCTATGCAATCAGTGCCTGGCATGAATATCGACTCATGAGGAGTGTGTGTGTGTGTGTGTGTGTGTGCGCTTGAGGGCTCTGCATTGACAGTAACAGTTCGACACGTCATACCAAGAAACACATGCCACATTCATTCGCACATGTATGCACAAATATTGTGGCAGTGTTACAAAATAAAATGCGTTTTGAGTCTGGCAGACAGCACGCCTGACTTTCAAGAAATTCCACAAGCGAGTGCTTTCTGGAACTAAACGGGTGCGGTAAATCCTCTTAAAATCCCTTTAGACACCGTGGCAGCAGGGAGAAAAAGAGAAAGTTTCTCCCAGGCATACGTGCAGGTTTGCTGGGTTGATGTCATGCTCGGGGGAAGGACAGTCGCCAGTTTATTTCTCCAAGGCTGGAAAAGAATGTTAATACTGCGAGAGGCGAACGCTGCAGGACGCGCAGAGGCACGATATGGTGGCGCGTGTCAACAGAAGCCCGGCTGGAAAGGACACTGTGGATTTGTACAGCTTAATTTTACAAGGCTTCAAGAGTGGGGTGCTTTACACATTCCTTCGTGATGTATTAGGACAGCAGAGGGAACATTTAGAGAGTAACTGGCACTCGGTTCACCTTCCTCTCCTGCACCTCTGACCACACCCACACAATTGTAAACAACTAAATAAAACAGTGCGATCTAATCAGGGGCGGTTTTGTTCCAGATTAAATACTGCGGCTGAAATTAAGTTCTGAAATAGCTATCAACAGGTGCCAGCCAATCTAGCCACTGTGTCTTTAGGCTCTCCAATTTCCTCAAGTTTTCTCAGAAAACTAGTTTCCTCGCTCTGATTGCTATTTACATATTCGGGTAAAATGAACATGGGATTGTGCTCGGCGGTTTGTTTGTCGATTTGCTCTTTGCTTTTCGATCTCCTTTGGGCAACGGATTGAATTAACGTTTGTAGTCACTGTGATGCCACACATGAGGAAACAAGAGATTGTGCGGAATTACGAAGTCTCCCAATTACATCTCTACAAACAGGGACGACTGAGAAAGGAACTCATCTGGGTCGTGCTGCAGATTGTCTTGTGTTAGAAGCACGAGGACAATAATCATCTACATGCTTTTTCTATTTAAATAGACCAACAAACAGATATTGTTGATTAAAGGCTTTGCAGAACACATACACACACAAATATAGTGATATGTGTTTTTATTTGATGTGTATTCTATATTCAACCACCGTTCCTCCTCCCATCCCTGTTCTTTGTAGCTGCTATCTCCCGCCCTCCTTAATTACTTGTTCCAAGGTGTTTGGCTTTCTACTGCACGCCTGCTGTTTTGGTCATTACAAGCCCCTGTAGGAAGCGGAGTGGCTGCCAAAGAAGCTTAGCTGAAACAGGCGTTGGGGATGTGTCTGTACTCACCTGGGGTAAATGAGGACAACTCTTCCTGCTGGCTTTAAGACCCGTCCTCCCCTCAGGGGCCGTCCTGATGTTGAAGAGGGCCTGCAGAGCACACTGGGCTGCCTGGGTCTTTGCCAGCTTCTTGCTGCGACCGAAGCCCTCGAATATCCGCCCGTCCACGCGCACCGCCATCACAAAGCTTCGTAGCCGCCGGCCCTCGGCTCGCTCAGAAAGACAGGCGTATCGCAATCCTGGACGGAGCTCATTGAGCATGGCCACAGGGCTCTTGGGGGCCTCGGGCTCTGGAACAATGCCACCTAGCCTCTGCTGAGCCTGCACCATCAGGTCCAAGGTATGGCGAAGCAAGCGTCCATGTCTGAGCAGCTCACTCGATAATAGCTTGCTCTCTGCTTCTGAGTTGCAGAGTGAGAGGCTCTCAGAGCACGGCGAAGACTCAAATTCCTTGAATAGCGTGTCAGAGAAGTCAGCCTGGTCGGAGGTGAAGTCAGCTGAAGGGTTTGAGATGTTTCCCATGGCGAGATGGGCCTGAGGAGCATTCGGAAACTGGATGAAGGACTTGAGCGCCAGCTCTGCTGCCCTCATCTTAGCTTTCTTTTTCGTGGGGCCCGTGCCCTCGAAGATCAGCCCGTTAACCTCCACAGCTATGGAGAAGACCGGAGCGTGGACCGGGCCTGTCTGTGACACCATGCGATACTGCAGGCCCGGCCGCAGCTCATTCAGCTGCACCAAAGCATTCTTTGGTGCCTCCGACCAGGAAAGTTTCTTATAGATCAGACGGAGTTGGCACAGGTGCCCGTTGTTGTCTTCCTCCAGCGGCCGCTTCCTCTTCAGACCAGAGCTCCCACTTCTTGTCGAGTCAGAGCAGAAAAGGGATTGGCACTCTGCAGATCCTATGGAGCGATCCTCCAGGTTACCGATATTACGGTTTTCCTTCACCTCAGCACTGCTGGTACCTGCAGCGAAAACAGAAGAGACGTCATTCAAACGTGGAAAAAAAAAATCCTCAAAACAAAAAAAGTGATAATTACTGTGCGACTCTCACTTTATTCTGACTGAACAAAATGAATCAAGGAAAAATCTCTCCAGGCAGATTGAGCCACTTGATACACAATGAAATGGTAATGAACAAAGCTACGATCGTCTCCCTTAGCTGAGCCCACTTCACACCACAGCGCTCTATCAAATTTAAGTGTTTTAAAACACAAATACAAATCCCCCCAAAAACGGGGACGTTATCTGCTGAATGATTCTGTAATCTGCCTCGAAATTGGTTCGGAATCTGTGTCATACGTGAGGAATATTGGTCCCCGTGGCCAATGCAAAGCATCAATCCTATTTGTAACGGGGGCGGGGATTGCACGAGAGGCAGACCCGGCGAGACAGGATGAGAGAAACGTCTGTAGCCCCGTGTATTTCACACTTCTATCCTCTATGAGAGCAGACTCTGAACAGCTGTGATACGCTCTTCAAACCTAGTTACAGGGAAGTGGTGGCGTAACGCATGTCTGATGGGAAATGAACTGAAGTAGGGTGTTCAGATCTCACCGCAAGAATTCTAATGATGAAATTGGGAGACCGGGATCAAGCGCTGACGTTCACTTTCGCTGGAGCAGATTGTACTTTTAAATGACGGTGTATGCAGGCAACACCCAAATTGAATATTCAACAGCCCACTTTTATTAGATGTTACAGATTTCAAACAATCATGACACAAATAGCCCGTAAATTTTTAATTATAGAGGCGACAGAGAGATTACTTCCACAGTGAGCCTGCCAGGGAGGAAGAAAAGAGGCGAGAGCTTACTTAAACTGTCCTCGTCCTCTGTGCTGCTGGTCCCAGGGCTTATGTACTTGAAGGGAGCGATCAATGCTGACAGCATACTGACTTTCTCTGGAGGGGAGACAAAAGACACGCAGAGTCAACAAGAGCAAGGCAGCGGTGGAGATGTTTTGATAGTTTTATTGATTAAAGGGTCGGATCGGCGTCGGCCCCGCACACAGGGACGAGCGCGAGTGTGTAGGTGTATGCAGACGAGGATGATTCTCCGAGCGAACCACAGACCAGCAAGCAAACACAAACTTTCATACACACCCACTGCATCTTTGGTGATAAACTTCCTTTCTTATTGGAGCTAACTTGTAGGCAGCTGCTCCCCCCTGTCTCTCCCGGGGGGCTTGCTGCTGTCCAGGTGTGCGTGTTGTTTACAGTATGAAGCCCTATTAGGGCTATCGCTTGGTCTGGTGCTCTTCATGCAGCGCTGAGCCGAATTGACAGCCCAGTCTGGCTCCTTAATTACACCCTCTCTCTGTTCCTAACATCAGCTAATGATCAATAAAAGACAAAGATGAAGGAGAGGGAGGAAACAGAGGTGGGGGTGTGATGAAGGAAGACAAAGTAGGAGGAGAAACGTACATTGAGGTAGAATGACCTCATAGAAGGTTAGAAGGTGAGCCTGAGTTCAGGGCACGCCGCCTCCCTCCGCCATCATCCAGCCTGCTGCAGTCCGGCTGCAGAATCTCACCGAGCTAAATGCTGCATAAACGGGGCGCCACATTACAGTGCAATAAACATGTTTTGATAAGAGCACAAGGTTGTGAATGAGCGGAGGCCCCGTTGCTCTCTCTGCTCGCAGCTCAACAGCACTAGAGGGGCTCAATGACTCACTCTGACATACATGGATACACTCTAAACACTGAGGCTGGAGCTGTGCTCGTCCTCCTGGGCCGACATTACAATACAAGCATTTGCCTTCTGACCTAATTACGGACTAAAGCTCGACACAAGCAGCAATTTGGCCCTAAATGACTCCCTTGGCCGACCGGGTCATTATCCAGACCATTTTAAAATCAGTACATATTGTTTTTAAAGCCCCTGCAGCCCTACTTAAAGGGCTATGTGTGTGTTTACGAAATTTAAGGGGACAAGGGAACAGCGTATGTTTCATATGCTTGCATTCGTACACATGCAGATCCTTTGCAGTGTGACAAGTGTTCATCAGGAGTGAGATCAGAGGCCAGCGATTAGCACACAGGAGTCGACTCCTTCACACACAGGCTCTGAAATCCCTCCAATGTAGATTTGATCATCCTGTTTTGCCGAAGGTCC
>CAAKHC010015337.1:0-20482 GCA_901007825.1 Macroramphosus scolopax
TCTTTCCCATCTCTAAAAACAACATTAATATCTTAAAAATAGACCAACATCTGTGAGAGGAAGCTGCACACTGATACACTTCTTTAACAACAAGAGAGGGATTTCATGTTCTCGAGGTCAAAGTGTACAAACCGGTCAAAGCAGCCGTTTCTGATGTGTTTAACCACGATGTGACAGGACTGACATAAACAATGAAAGGTCCACTCCGGGACGGCTCGCTCGCGGTAACATGAATATTGCTCTGGGATTTGCTTATAGTCGGAGCTTCATTATGCAATGTTTAATATTAATAAAGAAAGTACAAGTATTTATTATTCATGAGCTGATTTACTGTGCTGTGTGTGTGTGTGTGTGTGTGTGTGTGTGTGTGTCAGTGTGTGTGTGCGTGTGTGTGTGTGTGTGTGCGTGGACTTGAGTGACAGATTGAGATGCTCCCTTGCTACGGGCAATACAACCAGACAAGGCTCTTACTTTTCTAAAGGACACATCCTGGCAATTTCTCCCACAGTTAAGAGGATTTGTCCGAGCACGGGGTGAATATATAATGCATGCAGATTCCCAATTTTAATTTGGACTGCGTAAATGATTCAATGCCGGCTTTTCTCAGAGGTGAGGCTGGGAGATGAGAGGGCGCAGGATGTTACTTGTACAGTCTGCTCTTACACCAGGAACCTTTACAGCGAGCCAAAGTTGTTGTCCATGTGGATAGTTCATTTCACCTTCAGAGGTTATAAATATTTAATACATTTTTCACCATAAAATACTCAATTAGTAAACTCAGAGCTGTTTAAAAGATGCTACTCCCCTCAGCATGCTTTCTGCACTTACCCCCATGTGCTTATATGAAAGCAGCTATTTTTTTATGAACTATATTAGCATGCTAAAAAAGAAATAGTTGTATGTTGGTCTTAACCCTTCAATCACAATGGAGAATTGCCTGTGTATTCATAGACCCAATGAAATCTATTTCCCTTTGTGAATTTTTTTTGTTTTTCACATTCCAATACGCAGCCTTCTATTTGATATCTAATCAGATTTCTGTAATACAGAACACACAAAACAATTCAGATTTTTGGGTTCTGTCCATGTAGGCCTATACTCTGATGATGCTTGATTACAGTGGATGTATTGGGTCACTTGCAGAAGATATAACACAGCCCCTGTAGCCTTTCGCACTAACCCACACTTTGCTTTTAAACAGGTTTGGACAAAATCCAGTAAGATTCATGCAATTATTTTAAAATAACCAGATTAAATCTGTGCAAATTTCATTTTGAAATGCTTTTATTTCTTTTGCTTTCAAATTGGGAGGTCTGTTCAGAGGGATACTTTGTATAGACATTGGTATTGCTTTTTTTGCAGCCTAAATTCAATGAGTTATTATTTGTCTCCCTCTCGTGGCGTTGTATTGGAAGTAACAATTTATTTTCCATGCATGAAAGGAAATAAAATTCCTCCACACGTTCATGTAGATTTGTCTATCACGGACTAGAAATAGTACAAACGAAATAGAGATAAATACGTTAATTTAGCAGAGGAGAGGTAAAACGAAGATATAACCACAGTGACGACCCACATGTCTTACGTCATGACGTCAGCCGTCAGTGTCATGCGCATACGTCCTCGGTAATGGCGGTGCCCTTGTTAGAATGGGGGAATTGTTGTTGATTACTTGTTAGTCGCTATATTTTGATTCAACCGCGGTTTATTCGTTAAGCTGTCGACGTCGAGTGCTTTGCTCGGACGGCTACATGATAAAGGTGAGACACGTTTCCTTCTTAGATATTATGTAGTTTTGGCAGGATTCAGTGGGGAGGAAACCCCGGCAGGTTTAAGTTTGCTAGCCGGGGTGAGCTAGTTAGCCGCGGGGGCTAGCCAGCGAAAAGACTATTGACGAGGGAACTTTGGTTGCTTGTATCTGAAAGTTTCTTTGACGTAAACCTGTCTCTTAAACTACCCTACACGGTTTTCATACTTCTCGGCTGGTGTGAACGCACACCTTTTTCAGTGAGGCAAAACCAGGCTACCTATATCTTTAATATAATGCGTGCTCTGCTACCGTTTGATGAAGCTAATGCTGCTAAGCAGCTAAAAGTGTCTTTGCTAATGCTAGTTCTTAGTATAATCTTTCGTATTAATTAATCATCTCCACGTGAACGTATCAATAATGCCACACACCCAAAGTTCAGATAATTATATAACGGGTGGTTGCACGTATCCAGACGTTTCATAGTTACTATTTTATTCTTGATTGTTCCATTATCGAACTGCTAAGCTAGCTAAGCAACCTCGTCAGAGATACACGTTTGTGGAATATGAGCCCTCCCCAGCCTCCTTTACAGTTGGGAACATGAAGAAATGAGCATCACATTCACTGTCATTAACCTGTTAATTATATATGATAAATGGGCCTTTTTCACAGTAGGAAAACATCCAAATAAAACGACGATGGCTGAATCCCATTTAGCTGCTCCAGTTTCCTCGCTGTCAGCACCTGAATGGAACATCGTCATTGATGAGGTTATCGAATGTTTATGTAAATTCGCAGCCCAGTGCAGCAGGTCCATCCAACGTTGCCTCTCCTCAGCCAATGAAGGAATCCAAGGAGAACCTGTCAATGACTGGCCAAGCAATCCTGGACCACATCAAGCCATGCTGGTACTGGGACAAGAAGGATTTAGCCCACACCCCCTCTCAGTCGGAGGGCCTGGACCCCGGCACCGAGGCCCGGTACCGGAGGGAAGGAGCCCGCTTCATATTCGACGTGGGCACTCGGCTCGGCCTGTATCCTTGAATTGATTGGTTGATTTGTGCTAGAACATGAAGGCGTTGCAAATCTTAGTTTCTCCCTCATCAAGTTATATTGATATTTTACCATTCATATTAAGTGCTTGAAGGATCATAGCAGCATAACTGTTGATATTGTAAATATTTTCCTTGACTGCCTGCAGTCACTATGACACACTGGCAACTGGCATCATATATTTCCACCGCTTCTACATGTTTCACTCGTTTAAGCAGTTCCCCAGATATGTAAGTTCATTTGATGGCTGTCATTAAGTTCCTGGTAGACCAACACCTCGAGGATATTAATGATTTGCGTCTCAACAGGTGACCGGCGCTTGTTGTCTGTTTCTTGCGGGGAAAGTGGAGGAAACCCCGAAGAAGTGTAAGGACATAATAAAAACAGCCCGCAGCCTGCTTAACGATGTGCAGTTTGCCCAGTTTGGAGATGATCCAAAGGTGAGCTTTGTTTTTCTATCCTACAGTTATCTTTTGGTGTTTTGATGTTCATTGTTTAGAGATGTGGTCCTTTCAGTCAGGGCCAAGTTTTGGGGTTAACAGATGCAGTGATTATATCAGGGTGACTGTGTACTCAACTGTTTTTATGATTCAGATATCGAAGAGATTAAAGGTCTAGGTTGTATTTTATAAACTGTTTAGATCGGTAGTATTCTGACGCATGTGTATTTCGTTCAACAGGAGGAGGTGATGGTGCTGGAGAGAATCCTGCTCCAGACTATCAAATTTGACCTGCAGGTGGAGCACCCCTACTTGTTCTTGCTGCGCTATGTGAAGCAGCTCAAAGGTGAGGTGGAATAAGTGTGGCGTCAAAGCACAGAGGGACATCATGGTGTACGGACACAGTAGAACTGTGTTTCTTTTTGTTTAAGGAGAGAAGAATAAAGTCTGCAAGGTGCTGCAGATGGCGTGGACGTTTGTCAATGACAGGTGAGCAGCTGCAAAGGAAACGTCAATCTTCTGTACAGTATGTATTTAATACGCTACAAGATTTAGATAATTCTGTATCCATGGTGTTATGATATCATTGCTCAAATGACCCATATCTGCTTACAATAACCATGTTGCCTGTGTCCCCTGCAGCCTCTGCACCATGCTGTCTCTGCAGTGGGAGTCAGAGATTATCGCTGTGGCTGTCATGTACCTGGCTGGTCGCCTCTGCAAGTTTGACATCCAGGAGTGGACCGCCAAGCAGTCGTCGCGCCGCTGGTGGGAGCAGTTCGTCCAGGATGTCCCAGTTGAGCTGCTCGAAGGTATTTAAGATAGTTACGACACCTGATGGTTTTGTTTAATCTCTTTCCAGACGACTCTGATTTACAAAAACTTTATTTTTGTCTCCTAGACATTTGCCATCAGATCCTGGACTTGTACTCTCACGGCAACAAACCCATCCCTCAGCAGCTGCAGGAGAAAGAGCGGCCCGCTGCCCCGCTGATCCCTGCTCCCCCAGTCCCACAGGGACCACCCCAGGTCGCCAACCCTCCTCCCCCACCAACAAAGAAGACTTCACCCCAGGGAGGCAGCCCCGCACGCCAACTCAAACGCTCCCATGTGAGTGTACTTTTGAATACCTTCAGCCATCAACAACATGGCTGACGTAGAAATGGGAACTGACTGTTTGCATTCACTTAATTGTCTTTCAGCCTTCCCCGAAAGACGAACCAAAGGCTCCAGGTAAGAGATGTTAAACCCCTGCGGAGACACTTTTTAAAGCTTCATAAATCTTCTAAACTTCATCTCATCCCCCTGAAATATTTTCAATAAGTTTGCTTTAACTGAATGTTTGCATGTTTACAGTGAAACACTGTTGAGTGTTCTTCCTTAAATCCTGTAGCAAAGTTCCTAAAATAAATGTTTCATTTACAGAACTAGTTGGATCAAAGATCCCCCGACTGGAGAGCCCCATGCCCCCTCTGCCTACATCACAGCCTCCCCCAGGTAAGAATTCTGTGTTTGTTCCTCCAGTACAACCGGCTGGTCTGTTAAAACATTTACATGGCAGGCACGTGTTGGCATCTCCAGTGCTGTTTTTCTGTGTATGCCGCAGTATGTATGCCCCCCCCCCCCAAGCCAAGGCTTAGAAAGCAACCCAGAGTCCTCAGTGCTCTCAGTCTTGCTTACATAAGCACCTTGTCCAGACAGTATTTCCCAACACATGCATGCTCCTGACCTCTCCCAGACCAATCTGATTAGTGCTTGATCCTGATAATGAGACCTCCTGTGTGGCTGAAGCCTGGCGGTCGTGGTCTGACTGTGCTCACCGTCTACGAATGGAAAGCTTCTTTTAGTTACTTGTAGAATGACTCGTAGTATTATTTGACGGGTAAACTCTCGGTTTTCTCTCTACCACTTGTTTCCCTGTCGCTCATTAGACCGTAAACCTGCGGCTCCAGCTCCTCCCACAGAAGCAGAACCAGTAAATGAGACGGCTCCTCTGCCCCCACATGCGCCGCCGCCCCACCAGCCCCCTCCCCTCCCTCACCGGCCTCCTCCACCGCCACCGTCCAACTACATCATGTCCACCACCAGCTCCTACATGTCCGGTGAGGGCTTCCAGAGCCTGCAGTCGATGATGAAGACTGAAGGTCCCTCCTACGCCCCGATGCCACCCAGCTACGCACCACCAATACCACCATACCATCCCCACGCCTACCCACCACCCACAGCTCCACCTCCAGGCCCTCCACCTCCTTCGCAATACCCACCACCCAGCTTGCCCCCGGCCTATCCGCCACCAGGCTATAACAACTACCCTCCACCACCTCCACGCATGCCGCCAGGCCACGTGCCTCTTCCAGGGATTGGACTTCCTCCTGCTGGGTATCCTCCTCCGCCGCCTGGGCCCCCGGGACAGTCACAGGTGCCGCTGCCCCCTCCGCCCGGGATGCCCATGAACCGCGGCGGGTGGATGAGATGAGAGTGCAGAGTCAAAACTGGGGAAGAAAGCTCCTCAGAGTGGGAGGGGACACCTCCAGTTTAACTTCTGTTGACATTTCTGAATGAAGGAACCAACACAGAGACTTCAAAAGTGACACCATCGTTTCCACAACCTGAACCGTTGCTGCAGTGAGTATTCTGAATTATTTTGGAACTTAAACATGCAGGATGAAGATTTGTGTCCAGTTCTTTGAACAGAACTTGTCCACTCTGTTTGTGTTCTGGATATCTGACAGACAATATTAGAACCCTGAGTATTCTTTTTTTTTTTCAGTTTTGTCCGTCAACTGAATATTACATCCCGACACTTTTTTTTTTTAGAAAAGCAAACACTTGGAACATCTGATGACACTTAGATTTATTTAGTTCAGCCCAATTCCCATCTGTCCCATCAGGGGGATTGGTGACCTTTACTGCAAATAGCCACCAGGGGGCGATTTAAGATCTTGGTTTCACTGTAGGGGAGCTGTCATGGCTTCCATCTCTCTTCGTCACTGTGGGATGGACGTGTTAGTGGGTCAAAGGTTGCGCGGCCCTTCTGTCACGATTTCTTTAACGTTTGCCCCCCCCCACCATTCCTTCGTCTTCTCAACGTTCCCCTTTTTCTCTCAACCGCGAAAGACAATGTGATGAAATCTTGAAATGCTTTGTTCTATTTCCTTTTCTCCGTGAAAACACTTGAGGTTGAAAGATGTCTCCACGAGCTCCCAAACAGAAACCACCCATGTCTAACACTGGACAGTCTTGAAAGGTTTATTTGTACATATCTGATGGCTTCATGTGGACGAATCTTTCCTCTCCGTATGTGCCTTCGTCAGGCTCCTCTCCTGTTTCCTGCCCACAGCTTTGGATTTGTGTCAGAGTGGCATGTAGGACGATAAAGGTTTTTTCTACGTTTAATTTTTCTGTTTCTTTAGAACTGTAGACAGAATGTCATTTAAAATAGCTGTACTATCTGTGTTGTACCACAAGGGGGCAGCCTCACTCATCTGATCACAACAAATGTCTGAATGCATCAAAAGAAAGAGGCACTTGAAGGCTTTGTTAACCAACATTGTTTTATTGTCTCCCATGTTTGTTTTGTTCTAAAAGTGGCCTATCGTATCCATCGTTCATTCATGTGAAGTTCATGATGAAGAGAAGTTACAGTCATGCTAGTTGCTACAGGAATAAACATGTACGCTGTAGATTCTAGGAGTCTGTTCGGTGGTTTTTTAGCACAAACATCAAAGTGTCTTTTTTTTTCTGCTTAACGAAAAAAAAAGAATCCGAACACCATGCGGAGAAAATCTGAAATATAGAAAATATTTTAAATTCATGGCTTCCAATCAGTTCCTAGAAAAAAGGACACTTACATTTTATGTGTTTTCTTTTGACTTATTACATCAGAGGCGCTCGCTGGGTAGCCTCGGACAAAAGTTCTAATTTGGACAAATAACTAGAGGTTATCCCGTCTAACGCCTGGCCATAAATACTGGTTTCATCCTCACATGAATAAAATACTCATTTTACAGGTTAGTGTTTGCAGGAGACATCTAAAAGAGGGAAGACATACTTTCTAAAGAACAAAAAAAAACGATTTGTAAGAAAAACATGCGCTGCTCAAACACACCTGCTGAATCTACGGCCGCAGAGACACTTCACCTTCTGGGGGAAGTTTAGCCTTAAAAATCCAGACTGTTCTGCGCGGGTGGACGCAGCAAATGTCTTCAGCAGTCTAACGAGGGTTCAATCAAGAAGAAAGAGAGAAGAGGACTTGCAGGAGGACGCTACAGCTGCAAGAGAACCATTCAGTCTCCACACACGCACACACATACACAAACACACACATACGGAGTCACAGATGGGCAAAGGTAAAGCTGTCGCCCTGTCGCCCTCCCAACCTGAGAAAATGATTGTCGAGCATGCACGTACAGCACACGGTTTGAGTTCAAATTTCACAATTCAAAAGTAAGAAAATCATCTCCCCCATTGAGACGCTTTGATCCAGAACGGCCTCGAGTATCAGTTTCAGAGGTTACAGATAGAAAGGAATAATAATAACGATTCGTCTGGAAGAAAAAGAATAACAAAAGGAAAAAATAAAAATGTATTTTTTAGCGAAAGCAAACTCCGAGTTTTTTAGGTCCGGTTGCTTTCTGGTGTGTAAAGAATTGATCACATGGCCCCGCTGGAATACAAAACAAATCAACAGTAACAGTGAAGTAGTACTATGGTTTTATACAGAATATACACAATGTTATAACAGTGATCTCTAGACTTTTAATTATCCATAAACTTATCTTATGAGCGAGAGATGCTAGGTCACAGTGGGTTTCACTTCGCTATCACTTCAGAATGCTAATGCTAGTTATACTCCATTAGGTGGGGCGATACACGTGACAGGAGGCTGGGGGGGTCTCTACAGGAGGTGCTATCGGAATGTATACGCCACCGAGTGGCCGCGTCGCGCCAACGAGACGTCTGCCACCCCCGCGGCCTGTGCTTGAAGTGTGTATTTATAGCTTTCATCTGAGGCTGGAACCTCCCGGAGAGAAGTGGCCGATCACTAGCTGCCATTTGTCAACGCTCGGAGAGATAAGTGGTGCAAGTGAACAGCAGACCAACAGGTCCACGGAGAAGCTACTGTAAACAGAGTGTTTGTACGGGGGGAGTCCTGGGTGCTGGAGGGGAGCAGGGCATGATGGGTCTTGTAGGCGCAGGGCAGCGAGAGATGTTTCCAGGTGAGTGCAGGTCCTGTTCGCCCTCCGTCCCTTTCTCTGGTCTTCCCAGGCTACAGCGGCCCTTTGAACTGGTTCCCAGAGAGGTGCTGCCTGACGGACAGCTTTGATCCGGCTGCATCACCCAGCTTTCTCCACACCACCTGCCAACAGAGGCAGAGAGAAGTTGAGAGACGTTCACAGAGACTGGAAGAGTGAGGCGCGAAAAGGAAAGAGAAACTTTCTTCTTTAGGAGTGAAAACTTAAAGAGCTCTCGTTTTGACTTTGAGCTGCACAGACTACACACACACACACAGCTCTACATGTGTGTGTTTGTGTGTCCCTGGTGCTGAGATCTTTTGGAGAGGGGCCCCCGGTGATATTACAGAGGTACTATTGTAGTGCTCCCCAGATTCCTGGCCTGTCACATACCTCTGCAGATAGCCCGGCTCTCGTCCTCCCTCTAATCAGGGGACCTTTTTATCCTGCAACGGGCCTTTCAGCGCCAACAGGGAAAGATGGAGGGAGGAAGAATGGAGGGGGATGAGGCGGGGGCACAGGGGGAGGGTGGGAGTGCTCTTTTCCCTGCCGCTCCAGTTTAATTGCTTTGACAGCTCAACTACGAGCCTCTTCTCAGGGCTTCTAGTTTGGCTTTGTAGCAGCAGCGGGGACAGGAGGAGGGGGGGGGAGATGACGCGCTGGCTGTGCCCAGGACACGGCTGTAAGTGCCATTCCAAACCAAATTAGTCTAAAGGAGGGTTCCTCATTAGTGAGAGCAGCTGACCTGATTTGTGCTCAGGAAAAAAAAGCAGGAACATTACAGACAATCAGTTCGCTTGTTATGATGAGACGGGGGAACGTTTTACTTCCATATCGTACGCCGCTTGCAGACCAAATATTGAAGACTAGACGAGTTGAAACTCCCAACTACGTGCGGGTCTGCACCATCCAGCAACACGCCGGTTAACACGCCTGCAACTGGACGAGTCAGCGCATCGTTGAAAAGTACAACTGTGTCTCTAACACCCCAGCCCTCAAATTTACTGATAAGTTGAACATCTCTGTTCTCCGTCTAGAAGCTTGACATTTCCATTTCGTACAAATGACGTCACTACGAGCTGATTGGCTGCTGAAACAGGTGGCCATGCCATTAGTGCCACGAGTGGCAGGTGAGATGGGTCATTGCAGAACGTTAGAATTCAGATGATCAGTGTCTCACCTCGCACACCCGACTTCCCTCAAAGATTTCAGACATGCAAAACAAACCGCGACCTTCAAGAAGTTCCTCTCACACAGGAGTGAAAGTGAGGGATTACCAGGAGGAGAAACAGAGCGGCAGGTGTTGCACTTACGTTGCACATCTCTCGCACAATGGCCTTCTCTTTCTCACTGAGATCGTCCTCGTAGTCCTCAGGAACCTGCTTGTCCAAGTTCTCGTGGACCTCCAGCACCTGGTGGCAGAGGCAACACAAGTGGGTGTGTCAGTTACATCAAAGGGTGGAGGCAGAGGTTAATGGGTGTGAAGGACATTTTAGTATTTCAAGTCTTATCAGCATCACATTTGGATGACACAGCACTGATGGGAAGCACCTGGTGCAAACTCTCCTTTGATCAAATTTCATTACAGTACAAAAATGGGCAAATGTGTCGTCTTTCTTCACATTGAAACCCTTAAACCGTCTTTTCCTTCGTCGTACCTTCATGGCGTGCACTACGGCCTCAGGCTTCTGGACGCAGGACAGGTAGCCTGTCGCAGGAGAGGACTCGCTGTTTGGGAGGCGGCCCGTAACCTGAGGAGAGAGAAAAGACTTTTACATAAAGCAACGAGATATAGATCTTCCTCACCAACAGCGGCCTCTGTTGGCAGACGCGGTAATTACAGGAAGTTGGTGCACCTAATGTGGTTAATGTTTAACCTCCCTGCATGCAGAGCTCCCCAGCTGCTGGCTGCATAATGTTGTTTCAAGGT
The DNA here is from genome assembly GCA_901007825.1 of Macroramphosus scolopax. Taxonomy (NCBI): domain Eukaryota; kingdom Metazoa; phylum Chordata; class Actinopteri; order Syngnathiformes; family Centriscidae; genus Macroramphosus; species Macroramphosus scolopax. The sequence continues at coordinate 10,408 of CAAKHC010015337.1, forward strand.
TGTGAGAGCAAAGGTGACCTGTGACGAGGAGTCTGACCTCTGCAGCCTAACGAGCTCCCCGGATGTCGCATCTACTGCCACAGTTTAACCCCACGAGACGAGCAGCATCTCACCGAGGTCCTGCACTACACAACATATCAATGGGCTCAGATTTAAACAACTATTTCATGTGCTGCAGCACTGGAAATGCCATCTGCTTCACCATAGCTCAAATCATCCCTCCTCCTCCTCCTCCTCTTGCATTCAGCACACATTCGTCTCTCAGCCGGTCCGCTACCTGCGCCGTGTGATTTAACCTGCTGTGATGGGAGCAGCCAGCCAGCATGAAGAGCAGGCAGTTGTTTGACTCATCCGGCTCCCCGGTTGGTTCCAGACACTGTCTCTCTGTTAGAGGGGACATGGAGATCTCCGGGAAACACAATGGCACCATTCACCGTAACCTGGCATCGGGGCCCTGCATTAGACACAGCTCCGTGACTCTGTTAGCCACAGGTTCAATCCTCGGCGCGCTGCATTCGTCAGCTCCCCCTGCGGCTGCTGGCCCCATTTGGGTGCCAGAATGAGCCCACAGAACTTAACACCGCAGAGATGAAATAATAATCCAACTGCAACCAAGCAGGATATAAATGTGGAGAGTGATTTGAAGCTGTTAGCTGACCGACGCTCACACTGACGCCATCAAGATAATATCACATGTTTATTTCTCTTAAGACTGTAAAAGGTCGTTGACATGCTTTTACTGGTGAAGCACAAGAAACGTGGAATCAAAGTGGAAGACAGTTAGAGAGAAACATTCTCTGGCCGGCTGCCGTGCAGCGTTTTATATATTCATGAGCTCTGATATCCAACAACCAGGACGACACTGAAAAGATTCAGTTGTTTCCAGCAGCATCTGCAACAGATTCAGTGTCCTTGTGGGCATCACACAAAACACGATACCAAGTGAAACAAAAAGGTTCATGTAGTTTGAACGCTGCCAAAAAACTTTGATCAGGAACTGCCAGGTCAAATAAGTTTCCTTAGGAATGACTCGTGTTGTGGTTGCTATGACGACCAACAAACGTCAGCTCCTGGAGTTGTTGTGCAAGTTCTTCCAAATGGCTTTACGCTCGCTCCACTGGCATCTTAGAGAGGGCGCAGCTTTAATAGATTACAAGATTACTAGTGGTAGTAGGGCGAAGGTGCTGGTGTGTCATCGGCCACAGACGACACCACATCCAACCCTGTTCTACATCTGCTGCTCCACTGCTGCCAAACTACAGAGATCAGAGACGTACATACAGCTCGTCTGCAGCAGACTTTCAAGTGAACTACAAGAACAGAGAGCTATGATGATGAAGGTGTAAACTCTTCGCTGGTGATAACGCCGGGGTCTTTCAGTTCATTCTGCACTGGAGCTGCACAGTAAGGAAAAAGGTTTTGGACAGCACAGAGACGCAGCCGGCTCCCGGCGATGTTCACCGTTCATATGGACGTACATTTGGGCTCGCTTGCATAAACAGGCTCTGATTTAGACCTCGCACGACGAGGGGGGGGGGAGCCAACGCTGTCAGAATCAATGGTTCGTAGTTTCAGGATGCAGAATCCGAGCTGACTGTTGAGTGTTTGCGAGGACGGCGCAGGCTGGCCGCTTTCTTTCTCTCTCCATCTCCTCTTCTTGTCTGACAACCCAACACACACTCGCTGACCTGAAACCGGGGCTGAACTACACGAGACGAAAAAGGAGCAGATAGAAAGGATGAGCTGATGGATCGGGATGGGTACGCGCGCACACGCGCGCACACGCACACACACACACACACACACACACCCGGAGTTCACTTCACTGCAGCTCTGCTGTTACTGTCTGTGGCGCCCCATCGCTCATCTTCTCCTTAGCTCTTCATCTTCCAACCGGGGACCTTCGCTCACACACGGATGAACTTGGGCCACATCAGAGCAGGCAAGCGATCTCAACGTGGGCACAACTGCACGGGGTTGTCACGACAACAAAGCCGCCGCGACCGGAGGACATAAATCACAACAATAAGGACTGCGTGCAACTGTTTGGCCACATCGTATCACCACAGTCCCTTAAACTGGCTGAAGTAGTTGTTCGTATCTTGAGGATGAGACCAGGGAGACAGAATAATGCCACAGAGCTGCATTAGGGGAAATGTACGTCGTCTTTATGAATTAATGACGTAGTCATGCGCGGCGTCCGTACGCATGTGACAAATGAACAGGAAGTGGGACTTTTATTTTGAAGGGCTGTCATAAAAAAAAAACAAGAGTTGACTAGAAGGCTACACGGTTGTTTTAGAGTTGGCATTGCCACTGAGCCGACTCATCGGCGTGAGACAGCCTCATGTCGTCCATGATGTCCCCTGGTTGTTACCATGGTTACAGCGTGCCTGTTTACTATGATTGGTTGACATGCTATTATTTACATATCCATATAGAGAATTACACCCGTGTCAGGGTTAGTGGTCTCAATATAGTTTAGAGCAAAAGGAAAATCTGACCTTATTTGGTCATTAAATTTGATTTTATTAGCTCCATGTTTAGTAGTTTCTTCCCCGTCCAGCTGAGGGATGATGTAATAGATCCATTAACTGCCACTGTTCAGTCTCAGTTAGAGCGACACTGAATGTCACGCCAATAACAAGACTTAACATCTAAAGTCGACATCACGACCTTGTTTCACGTGATATTAAATGCACCGCAGCGCGTGGAGAGACCTCTCGTGGGGTGAAGGTTCAATGGGTATTATCGAACCTCCGAGAAGAGGAGATGTTTGACCCCCCGAGCTTAATAAGGTGCGAGCTGGCTCTGACCGCCGGCAGCCTTCGACCGCTCCCGGCCTGTGATTAAAACACAGAATTGATTTTTTTTTTTTTTTTTTTACACGGGGAAGATTTAGTCCTCTGGGTAGTAGTGTAGCCCGACGCTGACCTTCCTTAAGCAGTCAGAAAACAATTACCCAGCCTCTCCTCCCCAGACACTGGCAGGGTCAGGGGGGCCACTGGATTGAAGAAGATTATTACTTTCATAGAGGGATTCAGTTCAAACAGGCTCCAGGGGGGAGAGGAAGGCAGCTCCAGGGCCAGGAGAGGAGGAAGAGAAGGGACGGCGTCTCATTCTCCATCCTCGTCTGCCTCCTTTCTTTTCTAGTCGGCCTTATCTTGTGCGTTTAATACCCTCCTCTCCCTCTATCTCCCTCTTACCGTCTGTCTCTCCTCCTCTCTGTCAACCTTTACAGAGATTTTACGCCCGCTTCAGGTGGTTTAGCCTTTTTTTTTTAAAGAAAGAGTTAATGCGCTTAACAGGAGATGGAAACATCTTCTTTTGAGCAAGTCCTGGGCGTAGGGAGTATTTATCTCAGGAGGGTCATGCTGAGGTAACGTGGATATGATGGCCCCAAACCAAAGGTGAGTAACAAAGTGATATCCAATCAGAATCCGGAGGACCTGATTCATGTGTGTGTGTGTGTCATGGGTACTGACCATGTGCATGGCGTCCTGGCGCTGGGGAAGTGAGGACAGCTGAGACTCGGAGTGGTAGAGGGTCATTCCCTTCCGCAGGACACGCAGGTCACCTGGGTTACACTGCTGGGGACATTCGTGGAAAAAAAAAACAAACACACAAAAAAAAGAAAAGAGATACAGATGAGGTCCGGCTGCCAGGAGGAATAAACATACATAGAAAGTGAACTGAGTTACAGATTCAAATGTGAAGCCAGAAGGGAAGAGCAAACCCAGACAGGAAGTTTAATTTTATGAGCGGACTTAAGTGTGCTGGATGTTCTAATAAAACATGGCCAAAGTTTCAAACAATGAGCTGAAGTCAGCACATCATGGATGTCTTTACACCGTCCGTCCTCGCACAACCCAAAGTACAATGACGTACGTGCCCGTCCACCCGCTCTGCTCAGGACAACTCGAGCCAACGAGAGAAGATGAACTGAGGAGCTGCAGACTGACGCTGTGACCTGGGTGCATGGTGACGCCCGGTCTGATCCCGGCCTTATGTGACTTCCTATATAAACGGCCCTTCACGGCGCTGCAGCTGCGTCATGTTTTGACATCATCGAGTGCCCTTACACGGGGACAGCATTCCTTACATGTGTCCTCATTAGCAGCCAAAGACCACTGCTTCCCGGGGGGGCAGCAACCAGCCCGGCTCCTCGCTGCGGGCAGGGAACACAGCCCAAACGCCGCAGCTCCTCATGACATTTCTCGTGTCACGCACTAGTGTTCCCTCTGCGCGCGGCTCGGCGTGTGAGGACATGTGACGCCCGGGAGCGTCCGGGCTATAAATAACCCAGCGAGCTGTGGGGGGTACGTCTGTGAATGCGTGGACGTCGTCTGGCTCGGTTGTCTCGTTGTGTCACACACACAAACACCAGTGCAGAGTCACATACACACAAACAACAATCAGCTTTCCCCTTGTTGTTTTTGTCTTTTGATCCCCCCCCCGTCTTCTCTCCCCCCCCCACCCCCGCTGAGCATCCTGTTTGTTCTCCTCTTAACATTCTCCATCCTCCCCTCGGCACTTCTTGATCTGTGCTTTGGGTTTCTATATTCATGCCCTCCGTCTTCTTTTTGGTAGCGAGCATCTCTTTGTCATTTCTCCCGGCTCGGTGTCTGTCGGCATGCCGAGTCCAAAATGTCAGAACTAGTGGACTGAAATAAACGATTGAACAAAACATCTCACATCTCCTGAAGAAGACGAGTTGCTGCACATCAGGTTTATAACAAGATTTCCATCGTCTAACTTTTAATGTTTGATCTGTACAAACAAGCCAACACGCATCTTCGAACCGAACCCCGCCTCCCCGCCCTGTGTCGACCTTCACCACTGAGACCAACAGAGCTATTTGTTTGCCGTCCGGAAACAGTCGACCCTCTGCTTCTTCATCCATCTACCAATCCATCCATCCATCACAATGTTCTGTGTGATGACAGCGAGAAGCTGCGGACGTCACGCATCATTTCCTGTATGAGGAAGATCGGTGATGTCGCCTTGAGAATCAGTGTTGGGTGCTGGATAATCTCCATGGCAACCCACTTGGACACTTTTTTTTAAAAGATCATTTGTAAGCAGCTGAAGTATTGAGTATTGAGTCGGAGTATATGAGATACTTTGGCTTCACTCTCCTACAACGCGAGGAAGTGAAGACGCACTGTGCACGACACATACACTCTCCGGTTCTTAGAATACAGTTGGACAGCCCGATTATCTGGAGATTGACTGCACCTACAAATTGCACCTTTAATTTCATTTGTCCCTTCTGAAGTCCAAACTTTGCAGTTGAGTTTCACCTGAGTCTGAATTATTAAAATACCCAGAATTCCACTGAGCACCTGTTCAGGATAAAGTGTCGGTGAGGACGTCAGCTGAGTAAAGAGAGAGAAGTGGTTGAAAAGGCATCGGGAGTTCTGAGTGGGAGCGGAGTTAAAGAAGTGTGTGTGTGTATTTGGCCTGCACACACACACCTGTGTTGTGTCTCATTGTGTGTAGGTACACCTGTTCTTTACTGGCCCTCGTGAATATCCACCGCGGGACCGTGTCGTCTCTCTCTTCAGTGGCCAAGCTGGTTTTGGAAGGCCGACATTCCGGCGATAAAAGACTATTGTTCCTTTTCAGCTTGAAACTATTTCCACTGGGCCGGTTTCATAACAGCAGAAGTTAGGCAACACGCCCATCGAAGCAAGTAATCCACTTTAACAGTTCCACCTGCTCATTAAATACGCCGTTACATAAGAGAAATATTAAACTGTAAACAGCAGAAAGGATCTTTTTCCTAATTTTCTAATGCGAGTCTTCTTGCTTGGACGTTACAAACCGTAGAATGTCAAGGAATGCAAAGCTCCTAAATAACCTCAGACAGACATTCCTGCATTCCTCGGATGAACTCACACACCAGTTGTCGGCCATGCATTATGGACGCCCGGATCTACCTGCGACTCCCCTGCGTCGTAAATTATTCATCCCGCCAGACGTCAGGACAAGAAGCCGGGACAAGCACGTGTCTTTTATCTTTTATGCACCGCAGAGCAAAAGTAGCGTTCGTTCAGCCCCGGCGGTTCCTCGCACCGAAACGCCCGACTGTGCTCCGCCAGACAAACCGCAAGGACAGGAAGAGGGCTCGTGCTGAGAGCGGCCCGCAAACAGGCAGGGGCCACCTGTGGTCATTCATCAGCGTAGCATGCTAAGCTAGCAGAGCCAAGAAAAAACAAAACAGGACTGAACACAGAAGGAACATCTGGACAAGGTAATGCACTTCCACCCGGTGACAGAGGGGAGTCAGTCCGTGGTAACGTTTGACGCTGCGCTCAGTCTGAGCGGGACTTTGTGATGAATAAAATATTAGGTTAAACAACACCGAACATCCAACTCTCAGACAGGAAGCGAACACGTTCCAAAATGTGGAACTATTTCATTAAACATCACCACAGAGTCGATACCAGAAGTCCGTCTGTTAACTCAAATTACACATAATATTCTGTCTATGACCGCGGCCGAGTGCATTACATTGTCCAGCTGGTACTTTTATTGCGTCCAGCTGCTTTATAAGAGAAAGCAGCAAGCTCCCAGCTGTGAAGAGTCCCGACACCAGACAGATAGAAGGGCGGAAAGACGAGGAAGGCCGGACTGATTACACCAGCAGAGGATCATTCAAGAGGAGACGGCGGACTTTAAGGACGTTACCTTCTTCGTCTGTATCTGGGATAAACTATAGCGGCTATAAGCCTGGGGAGGGAGAGAGAGAGAGAAACCATATACTGGTTTGATTATTGTCTTAGTGGAGACGTGAACAGAGAGGATGTTACTGTATTCAAAAAACGAAAAAGGAATGAAGCTCTGTTCCGTCTCCTTCAGTGAAGTTTTATTCCTACAAAAGAAAAAGTTCAAAGCACACAGAGCGCTAACAAAGCTAACTAACTTTGCTTTGTGTGTTTCCACGGCAACAGAATCGGGTACCAATTGATGACAGGAAACCTGACGACGTTTCCTCGGCTGAAGACGCTCTATTAGTGGACTTTAAGAAGCAAGTTAATATACTGTAATAAGCTGCTGCAGCGGCTAATTGTAGCATCCAGGAGCTACGTATGAGCCCCGCCTGGAGCCTATGCCTACATGTGGACCGAAAATTCCCATTCAAACCAGCCAATCAATTTGTTCCAGTGATACATTTCTTCATGTGACCTCCCGGTGAACCAGACCACCCTCCCTCCTCACACTGCAATCACCCAAATTTGGGAGAAGTCACGGCGAGGCTAACTTTTGGGAGAGATGCTTTACTCTGTCACTGTCACTTACTGCCTCTCTCCCTCCTCCCTTTCCCTCCTCTCATCTCTCCTCCGCTACCAACAGTTCGCCGTGGGGTTAACATCGCTGCTCACTGTTGAAGCCGGCTGACTCCCCATGAATTAAACATGGATAAACATATTCTCCCACTAACGTTGTGAGGGAGGTCGGCTTCACAGACTTACATCGCTGATCACATGTTTTTGGGGGTGATTTAAAAAAGCTGCACGAGTTCAGCGAGTTCAAATGACGCCGGACTGGGAGAACTCACATGTCTGCAACCGACGGAACACGAGGGCGACGCTCTTGTGTGCCTCACCTGCGAGAGGAGCTTATTGTTGTCATCCTCCAGGATACGCACTTTAGTCTCCAGCTGCCTGATGTAGTTGGAGGAGGAATCTGGAAGGGGAGACGGAGAAGAAAAGAGGGGAGGAGGAGAGGTGATTAGCATTTCAAAGACCTCAAGCGGAAAGCAGACAAGGCAGGGCCACTGGAGCAAAAGGACCGCATAGAGCTCAAAAAAAAAGAAGGTTACCGTGCACTCTGAGAGACCCCGAGAAAACTCCTCGTGAAACAGAAAATGACATCTTTCACACGAACCGAGCAACATTCTGTCCTTCAGCTGAAATAATGATGTGTTTTTTTCCAGTCAGAAACTGCTCGTTATTCACAGGCGCACCAGATGTTTTAACAGTCACGGCGGGGTCAAAGTCCTCGTGTGTTTAAGAGCACTGCCTGTGCATTGATGTCAGGGGTCAAACGCTGGGTGCTCCCACCCAGATTAGCCGTGCTTCACCTGACCTTTGACCCTCATACGTAACTGGAGTCTCTTCCCAGTTTGGCCCAGCGTTCTCCTGCAGCCACATGTTCAGGATGAAACCAGCATCAGACGTCGTATTCGTGATGTGTCACAAACCCTCTCTCTACCTGACAAACGCCACACAACAGAAGCTAATTGCTCCGAGAGAGATTCCCCATAACGGTTGTTGATAAAGAAGATCTGCGTTAACTGGAATCAACTCCGCCGGGTTCAAACCAGGGACAGCAGCTGCGTGAGGAGCGGAGGTGCAGTCTCGCCTCAGTAGGTGGCACGGAGCCGGTTATCTTAAAAAAACGGCATGTTTAATTTACAGCGAGATCAAAGAAGGAGTTGCGCAGAGGAGCTGCACTCCGCGCCAAAGAGACGACAGCGCAGCGCTGCGCACACGGCTTTAGTTTATTTTGTTTTCTAAGTGGAAATGCAGAGAGACATGATGGGGGGAAACGGTAACAAGGCCGGTGGGGAGGCGGCAGATAAGACACGCTGCTGTGGATGATAAGATACGGCGCGGCCACGGCGATCAGAAGCAGAAACACTCATATAATGTGCGTTTCGATCCACCACAGCTTGAATGTCATTCTGTGGGAAACAACACTAGAATACGTCGTCCGCAGTGGAAGCTGGATTCATGCAAGAATCACGGGGTCACGTCACCACACCGGTTCACATATTTCTACTCATGCGTGGTGTCATTTAACATTAGTTTCCTACATGGATGCAATCAAGGTAAGAAGCATCACATGACCTGATCTGAAACCAGGCTGGCTGAAAAGATACTAACGAATATGTTGATGCATAAATAGCAAAACAAATTGCACGTTGCTGCAAGTGTAAGATCTTCTTCTTCTTCAGATCTCAAGACCTGAGAGAACACAAGAGTGCTTCGGCCCGGACGGACCCGCGGGCCTGTTTCTGTTTCAGAGGTGCAGTGCAGACAGTTGGCTGGATAGACGGATACAAGAGGAGGCTGCAACAGCCAGAGCTGGTAATCCCCTCTTTCTGCCTTGTGACCCTCTAATCTGGATTCATCTGCTGGCCTGACCTGCGGCCAGATCTCAAGCCGATTAGGACGAAGGTTCCTCAGCCTTCAGTCGGTCAACAAACAGAGAGAGAGAGAGGTCAACAAACAGAGAGAGAGAGAGAGAGAGAGAGAGAGACAGAGAGAGAGAGAGAGGTCAACAAACAGAGAGAGAGAGAGAGGTCAACAAACAGAGAGAGAGAGGGGGAGAGAGAGAGAGAGAGAGACCCTCAGATCAGTGAAGGAGGGCGGAAAATTAATTTCTCGCTCTGGCTCGGTATATATTTAGATTACTTACAGAGATTGAGATCTTGCTATTTATAATCCAATAAACCCAAAAAGTCATCTGAGTCTGTTGGGATTATTATTATTTTTTTTTTATCTCCTTAAGAGCAAATTAAATAAAAACAAAGGGATGCAGATCTCTGCAAAGGCTGAAGTACCCCCAAAATTCCAGCCCTCAATAAAGGTTTAATGAAAAGAAACAGGGTAGTTGATGCAGCTGAGGGACGCCCAAGACATAACCTCTTTGACGGAGGCCCCCCCCCCCCTCCTCAGCTGGAGAAGGCCTATAGTGAGAAATCCCACAGCCACGAGGAGCCAATGTTTACATGCTGGGAAGCTTCAGACCATCTCCTCCCAGTCTATAAGCCTTCCATGTGTTTGGGTGTGGGTGGTGGGCACTTTAAATCTCAGAGCGCATCGCTTCAGCATCACACATGACACGCTTAAGTGGTGCTGCTTAAATATGTGCTGATCTGCCGTGGGAACACTCGCAGGAAACATGCTCCAAACGCCCCAACAGCTCCCCGTTCTGCACACATGCATGCTGCACGCACAGAGCCGCCCGCAGGGATCTGCAGAGGGAGACGAGCAGCCTTCCTCTCTTTAACACCCGACTCCGGAGAGTCAGGAGGGGGGAGAGAGAGACAGAGAGAGAGAGA
>CAAKHC010015339.1:0-12648 GCA_901007825.1 Macroramphosus scolopax
TACACACCAAGTACAGCAGAATACTTCAGACGTTACTGAGACGTCAACCTAAACCAAGCCAGACCTGAACCGTGGGATCAGAAACAGAAGGTTCTTGTATATTAGTGAAGTCTTCATGAAGAGTGTTTGTCAATGATCAATGATCATCAATATATATATATAATATAATATAATATACTGTATATCAACGCCCAAATACACTGAAGCAGGAAGCAGACTGAGAGCTGACAGATATCACTCAAGGAGACTGTTGTTACACACACACACACACACACACACACACACACACACACACACACACACACACACAATCACACGCACACACGCATGCACACACACACGCACACACTCGTGATAAGCGGCTTCACAGGAGTTACAAGTCAAACGGGGAATTTCCATTAGAAAGAAATCCACAGTTGATATTCCAGCTATGGCGGTGGGCGGGGGCATGGACCAGGAGGTGGAGCAGGACCAGGAGGTGGAGCAGGACCAGGAGGTGGAGCAGGACCAGGAGGTGGAGCAGGACCAGGAGGTGGAGCAGGACCAGGAGGTGGAGCAGGACCAGGAGGCGGAGCAGGACCAGGAGGCGGAGCAGGAGCAGGAGGTGGAGCAGGAGGTGGAGCAGGACCAGGAGGTGGAGCAGGTCGCCTCTCCGTCACTGTATGAATGTGTGTGAGTGTGTCAGCTGCTCAGCACCAGCTCAGCAGTGTGTGAGTGTGAGTGTGACTGGATGAATGTGGCGACACCGTGAAGCTTTGATTATCATGTATTGATTCCTATAACACACTCAGTATCTGAGTGCTGTAACTCCACTGCTCTGTGATGGTTCCTGCCATTGTTGGTTCAGAGGAGATGATGAAGGTGTAACAGACTCCAAGTTGGACGACCGATCAGAGGACACGTGGAGGTTTCCACCAGAGCAGCAGTCGATTGTCTGTAATTGTGAGAACATCTGCACAGATGCTGGTTGTCTTTCTTCCGTCGGCAGTCAGCAGCGGAGTTTATTCTGATTGAAAGGCACATCAGTGTAAATAGAGTTCCAGTCATTCCTGCTGTAACACCGAGCAGCTCTCAACAGGAGGAACCACAAGTTGACAACTTGTGTCAGTGCTGCTGCTCTTCTGTCAATCACACGCGGCACCGGCAATCCTCAACCGATCGGCCTGCAGACGCCATGTAAGCTGTTCTACCAACAATTTACCTGTCACCTCTGACAGGTATCAATATATATATATGGATGGATGGATGGATGGATGGATGGATGGATGGATGGATGGATGGATGGATGGATGTGTTGACTGCCACACGGGTCCGTAGAGTCACTCACTACTTTCATGGCTAAAAGACTATAATTCTGATTGCAGCTCATTTCTCTGTAAATATATTTGCAGTTACAAATTAGAGGCAGATGAATGTGATGAAAGAGGAGGATGCACTTCTCTCCTTAATGAGTGTTAATGGTTCGAAGGGATCCACACTGCATTATCCCTTGAATAAACTATTTTCCTCCAACCATATATCTTCTAATCCTTTCGCTGGCCAGCAGCCAGAGATTCAGCTGACACCGCTGAATAATGTATGTTATTCCCACGGACTTGAAAGGGAAACGGAGTCTCGCAGCGCACAAAATAAAGGTGACACTTAAACTGACAGGGTGGATTTACTCTACACTTAAACCAGCGTCTGCACTGGTGGATGTACTGGAGGTTTCCCTCCGTTCACCGCCGCATCCAGACATGATTCATATTACATCTTAAGGAGGAATTAGTCAATGACAGTTGATGTTTTGCTCGTAACTTCAGACTAATGGAATTAGGCAGCTTCATCTTGTTTTTGCATATTTCCACATTTGCTCCGTATTTGGCAATTTTCTGCAGTCACTCGTCATTTTATCAGTAAACTGTGAGGCATCTCCCCCCATCATCATCTCATCCGGCTTCTCATGTTCCTGACACCGGAGGGAGGAGAGTGAGGTGATGCTCCTGGGGGGAAACGTGGCAGAATCAAGACTAAAAAACAGGTTTAAATTAGGGAGCCGGCTGCCACTTGCTGGCCGCCGCTCGCCAGCCGCTGCTCGCTGGCTGCCACTCGCCGGCCGCAGCCAGTGAGGGAACAGTCCATTATCTCTGGTGACACACTTACAAAGCAGATGGGGACAAACTGGTCGGGGAAACTCTGCAGGAAAACATTCTTGCACTGGCCAAACATCTCCCCACATATTCTGTCTTTTTATAAGTGCAACTCGGAGAGCTGTGGAGTGAGATAACCAATTATCCTCCCTGTTGACAACAACAATCCACACACACATGCATGTCATGCGCCGGCCCCGCAGCCACCGACGCTCCGATATTGTGTTTCAAGTGCGGTTCTGTTGCTTAATTTGTCACCGCTGCTGTTGCTTTGCGTGGTTTCCTTTCTCTGCTCCGCTGCTGCAGTTTCAAACCACATAACAAGCTGATTTCTTCGGATTGACTCCCTGTGAAGCCGACAGAGAGGCTGTTGACGGAGTCGAGAGCCGAGTCATTCAGGTTATTTGATTCTTCGTTCATCCTCGACCCGGCGGTGCAGTCGAGGCTCTGATTCTCCTCTCTGAGACGGTGTCGTCTTACCGACATGAGGGAAAGGTTTCTACATGCAGCTGGACGACGTTAATGTTAGCACAGATGTTTAAATATCTGACTGTCACCCTTCAGGGCTCTCTGGGTCGGTGGTGTGGTACCTTTGTGAAAAAACCCAAAGATGATAGAAATCCAAGATGGCTGCAGGGGCCACGAAGAGACAAGTCAGGTCCAACAACTTCATGAAACTGCTTCAATCACTAGAACAAGACCCCCGTTTCAACCCGACACCGGATGCTGAGGTTCACTATGACCCGTTCATGTCTGCACCTTCAGATCACCTCGCTTTCATTACAAAAATAAAATTCTCGCCTCACGTATGACGGCTCTTCATCGCTCACCTTAATGTTGCAGGAAGTATGATTGTGTCATCCCCCGATCGCCTCGAGGCGAGCAGCGGTCAGACGAACACAGACTGAAATGTTTCTGAATATTCAACAAAGGCGGCCTGCTGGAGGTTGGTACCTTCCATTGGAGACGGACCGGCTGAGTCTTTGAGTCCTGGTGCAGCTTGTGTCTGCAACACTGAATATAAAACCTCCTTTAAAAGGTGAAATAATATTATATTTAATGAAGGATCACTTCAGTTTAGTCAAATCAGGAGGAAATGATGTTGAGACTAAACGTCAGGGACAAACTGTGTTTGGGTGAGAAGCAGATTTCTGCTGGTTGTCGATAATCCGGCGGGAAGAGAGCGGCTGGCTGAGTGCATTCATGTCATGTTGTAGGCTGAACATCTGATCCTATAGAAAGGCAGCGCATGACTCACACTGCTGAATGCTCAGTGGGAAGCAAAGAGCTGACACAATTAGAACACAGGACGGACACGTGTGCACACATTCAGAGCGCCGTGGCGCCGAGTCGGGGCTGCGGCGCCGCCACCGCGGACGCCACCGACCGGCTGTGATCTGCAGCCAAAATAAACCTTGATTGGTGTTCGGTGCTGTCAGGCTGCAGGATGAGCAGCTCCAAACCCCTCAAATCCACCGTGTATAAAAGAAAACAAGGCCCTAATCAATAGATTAAAAACCTGGAATTATTCATCGTCAACACTCTGCTGGTTCTGTTCACATAAAAGCTGCAGAAGCTGCTCGTAAACGGCTGCTCAGCTCGTAGGCGAATATTCATGTGGAGCGATGGTTGGAGGTGTGTGCTGTGTGGGCATGTTGACATCAGGCAGATACGTAGGAGGGTCGGTTCAGTCACCTCCACACTGAGGTAATGCTGCAGGAGCGTTCGCTTCTACCATTTGTTTTGTGTAATTTCCTCCTTTGACATTTGGGAAACGAAAATGATGAAAAAAAAAAAACTTTATAAAAAATCCATAATATGTAGTTGAGGCTGGGATTGTGTGCAGACCTGATGATACTCCTGATAAACGAAGACAGATATAAACGGTTTACCTCTCGGCGAGTGATGCTTCCAGATGACGTTGGCTTCAGGTCGCCCCATCGCCAGACACATGAGGTTGACGCCGCTGCCCTCGTTCACCGTGACGTCCTTGGATATGTTTGTGATCCTCGCAGGTACTGAGGGGAAAGAAAAGACATCGTGATTGATGATTCCTGCTTAAATAATGACATTCAGCAAAGTGCTTTGCTATTGCGTGTGATCAGAAGAGTGATGAGATTAAAAACAACCGCGGTTCGGAGCTCAATTAGCATGAAATTAGCTGACAAATCTGGCGATTCTTTGACTGGTTTTAGTGCTACATGACTGACTCCCTCCATCATGTTCCATTACCACGCTGATCATCTGACAAGCATGCAGACGGATTCGGAGTAAGACATGATTTCATCTCTCCGACTGGACCGGCTGCATGTGTGTGTGGGTGTTTGTGTGCATGCTGGATTAGCGCCCCCCCCCCCCTCTGGGGCTGCTGGCCTCACATCGAGGGTCAGAGGAGGCCGTCCTTACTGGAACCGAACCAATTCAGTTCAACTCCACAATCATTAGCGATGAACACTAAGTGAGGAGAACCACCACCACCACCTCATCCTGGTGTGTCCGGTACTCGTCTCCACCTGTCCAAACATTTATTTTATAGATGTTTTAATGAGCACGTAGGTTGACGTGGCAGCTTATCATTACGTAGTAAACATTGAATGTTGTAATGGCTGTAGAATAATGAAGCCGTGGACCTGGAGTCTGTTTCCCCCCAAATCTGTGTCAGGAAGCAGCATGTCCCTGAATGCAGCGGTGAAGCTGCAGTAACTTCAGGTTGGTGTCGGTGGCTTCATGTCCCGTGTCGCCTCAGCACAGCCTGGGTGGAGCGATGTTATCTCGAGGTAGAGGAAGATGCTCTCAGCTTCGAGACGATGACGCTTGTATTCTGCAGTTATTACAACGTTGTGCATCATCATTTAATTCAGAATGACTCATTAAAGCGCCGCTTTAGTTTCACTGTTCGAACTACAGGACGACCTGAGCACCGACCGGCTGCTGTCATCTGACCGACCAAATAATCTGCTTGGAAACCATGTCAATCCTTAATAATCAAAATAGTTAAATGTAATTCAGCAGTGAAATAAAATCGTAAATTTGTCCAAGTAATTAAAAGTATTGAATCCTGCTGTAACGTGTGGTGAGCCAGGAGATCAGAGCCGGAGTGACGCGCTGCTCTGCATCCCATTGACCTTTGGATTCTCCAATTCAATTAGCATACATCGCTGAAACCGGCTCTATAAGTTCATTCAAACTCAGCTCCCCAAATGCCAACCAGAAACTTTCAGTGGTGAAATAATACCGAGTTCATGATATAATGAAACAGATGAAACTCAATTAACAGACTCTCGAGCTGGAGACCAACACCAGCATCATGGTTGTTATCAGGATGAGTCGCTGGTGGTTGGACGGCTGCTGGTAACGAGTTACTGCTGAACGTCAACCTGGTGACACAACACGAGGACAGGAGGTCATATCTGATGGATCTGTAGTGTTTGTTAACAACACTTTTTTCTTTTCAAAAGTGCAAACATCATTTTTCACAGTCAGAACCAACGTGAGGCAGAAAATGGAGGAGTTCACCCTCGTTGTGATAAACAAGGTTATAAAATCCTCCCATTAGTTGCACATCGCACCTCCAGGATCTGTTGTTGGAGGAGCCTCGGCTCCGGGTGCTGCAGTGACTCACTCGGTGTGTTTACATGCAGCAATTAGCATCCTACAAGACAACATTTGGGTGATGCAAATTCATGTAACAACGTGTAGATCGATCACATCGAGTCAGCATCGGGCAAAGATCGGCTTTTCATTATCGGGTAAGAGCACCGAGGTAACTCGGTCATTTCTCGATGCCAACACCATGTAACAACGGGAATCGGGAAACGCAGAAACATTCTATTCCAGACTATAATGGAACGCGGCCGGCCGCTGTCAGTCTGTATGTTGCTGTCTTGTCCTGCTGTAGTTTGACTTCATTCTCAGCAGCCGCTCCGCTCGGTTTGCCTCCTCTCTCCCCTCCGAGCACTTTGAGCTGCGACTTACTTCCAGCTGTGTTAGGAAACATTTAACGTGACTTGTAGCTCCTCCGTTCTACACCTCTTAACAAATCTTCCTCTCCAGATCAATAATACATTCCACTTCCTGGTTTGATCCCAGCTGACATTCTGCAATAATAAATGTTAAATATAACGACTGTATTAGTGGACTGAAAGATACAA
This sequence comes from Macroramphosus scolopax, assembly GCA_901007825.1. Classification (NCBI taxonomy): domain Eukaryota; kingdom Metazoa; phylum Chordata; class Actinopteri; order Syngnathiformes; family Centriscidae; genus Macroramphosus; species Macroramphosus scolopax. The sequence continues at coordinate 6,281 of CAAKHC010015339.1, forward strand.
ACGTGGGCTGGACAGCAAACAATACAAAGGCTGTTTATACAAGTATTAACTAATGCTGAGACGTGGCTGAAACAAAGGTCTGATTAAAGGGAAGTTTACAGTCCAACAGCCTGTCAGAGCCTCTCTGATCCTCTGAACACCTGAACTGTCAGAGGCTGCAGGACGGACACCTGACGGAGCTCTGCTGCTACTGTCACCGCTCTGCTGCTACTGTCACCGCTCTGCTTCTACTGTCACCGCTCTTCTTCTACTGTCACCGCTCTGCTGCTACTGTCACCGCTCTTCTTCTACTGTCACCGCTCTGCTGCTACTGTCACCGCTCTTCTTCTACTGTCACCGCTCTTCTTCTACTGTCACCGCTCTTCTTCTACTCTCACCGCTCTTCTTCTACTCTCACCTCTCTTCTTCTACTGTCACCGCTCTTCTTCTACTCTCACCGCTCTTCTTCACCGCTCTTCTTCTATTCTCACCGCAGCCAAAGGACTCGTTGTCCTTCTAATACGTATTATTAGCGAGATATAAATACAGTAAATGTACGCTGCTGTAGCATCGTCCACGTCCTCGTACGCCATCTTTGTTTGGAATGCCGACAGACAGTTTGTTGATGCTGTCACGTATAAGATCACCTGGAAGTGGCTCTGTAAGCACTTGCTGAAAGCGCTACAGCGCCACATAGTGTATCGGAGGTAGCAATGTTTCTCGATTCTCCTCTCCGACATGTACCTTGGGTAGGTCACAGCGGGCGGTCACAGCAGGCGGTTTTCGGTAATTGCGATTCCGGATGAGCTACCTCATGGAAACATACTGACTGACTCCTGATCAACAAAGTGGAGTCACAACACAGGCTGGACCCAGAATGAACGAGCAGTGAAAGAGGACATCAACTGTTGGTGTATCATGTGCATGTCGGAGCCGGTTTACTGATGTGTGTCGTGAACCGAGCACCTGCTGAACACGACGCAGTGAACAGGCGTCCCTGCAATCATCGTCTGCACTTCAGCTATAATGCCAATTAGCGTATTTGGTGATGCTTGATTGAGGGTAGAATGCAACATGCAGTGGCTGTAAGAGGCTCTCAATGAAGCTGGTGTAAGATCGGAGGTGTAAGAAGCAGCAACCCGCCCGACCTCAGGCGGAGATGGATGAGCAGGCATCTGTGTGCAGAGCGAGCGATGGGTCCTCCAGCTTGATGATGCCGGTGTCCAGGTGATGAACAACACGGCTCCTCTGCCACCAGGGCTGCCGGTGTTTGTGACCGGGGGCCCGGGGACGGATCAGCCTCCATGCAGGCACAGCGGAGCTGCTGCAGACAGCAATTAATTAGAAAATGGAATCAAGACTGATGTGGAGCCCCGATGTTGGATCGTTGGAAATAAACACACCGAGTGGATGAAAGGCCGAAGCTGTTGATTGCAGTATTATATTCTGCTGTTTGTGGAGGAGCTTTGGACTGATGTGAATATACTGAGATAAGAATAACAATATTCTTTATGAAGTGTGGTACCAGATCATACAGACTGTACCTCATGTTTAATGTGTTGAGACGCCATCGACTAGCATTCAAACCCTGGAGGGACCTTTACTGTCACCAACCGGTGGTTGTGTGATGTTCACAACATACGTAGCCAAGAGTCCAAGGTAATCTGATTACAGGTGATACGTGTGCCCCTTCGTTTCCTACGTCACAGCAGTGAGTAACACTTTATACCACCAGACATGTGAGTGTCAGCAGCAGCAGGGTTGTTGAGTTACGGTAAAAGGTCACAGCGACCTCTGACCCCCAGATTCCAATCAGTTCCTCCTTCAGTCCGAGTGGCAGTTCGTCCCTCAAGAGAACGGTACCAAGAGACAAGCGGACGTACAGGATGCAGAGCTCTAAGAGTTGATGCCTCCAGGCCCGATGCAGAGGCATTGGAACCATGAAGGGGGCGACTGTGTGAGCACAAACAGCTGATTTAACGCTAAATATCCCAGAATGACAATCAACCTCTGAACCTTGTTAACAATCCAGTGATGATGTAAGCCATCAACATCATCACTGGATTGTTCCTGCTCTCCAACTGCAGCGTACCGAGGACGATGTCAGACGATGTCAGGCGATGTCAGACGATGTCAGACGATGTCAGACGATGATGTCAGACGATGTCAGACGATGATGTCAGATGATGATGTCAGACGATGATGTCAGATGATGATGTCAGACGATGATGTCAGACGATGATGTCAGACGATGTCAGACGATGTCAGACGATGATGTCAGACGATGATGTCAGACGATGATGTCAGACGATGTCAGACGATGTCAGACGATGTCAGACGATGTCAGACGATGATGTCAGACGATGATGTCAGATGACGATGTCAGACGATGATGTCAGACGATGTCAGACGATGATGTCAGATGATGATGTCAGACGATGATGTCAGACGATGATGTCAGACGATGATGTCAGACGATGTCAGACGATGATGTCAGATGATGATGTCAGACGATGATGTCAGACGATGTCGGACGATGATGTCAGACGGTGTCAGATGATGATGTCAGACGATGATGTCAGATGATGATGTCAGACGATGTCAGACGATGTCAGACGATGATGTCAGACAATGTCAGACGCACAGATTCAGAAAGGTTTCGTACATCGAAGGAGACGATCTTGTCAGCTGGTAGGATGGTTCTTTCTTTGGTATCAAATCATTAGCACACTACAGTGAGCAGGAGGAATGGGGGGGGGGGCAGGTGTTGTGTTGTTGTTTAGAAAGATAGTTTCAAGCCACGGCAATAACCAGATCTTTTTACAAACACAATAAATGTTGGAGGATGTCGGTGTCATCCTGCTCGTGATCTCCTGGTCGGAGGCGGAGCCACTCTTTGGGTCTTCATATCAAGCCGGCTTGTTTCTTTGTTCCCGTGGACGTCAGCCGAGCAACGTGTTTGTGTGAACAATCCTTCTCTCTTTCATTCGGTGTCGCAGCCTCCCGCTGCCACTACAGGGATGCAGACACACACGGTTCCCACACTGCCTCCTTCCAACACGGCCACAGTGGCTGTTGTCACGAGACAATGGAAACAGTAAAATAGAAGAAATGTTCAGTGGAAGCAACATTTGGGTTCAACGGGAATCAAAGAAATTCAAAGGAAAAAGGTGAAAGCTTTTGTCGGGACTGTTTTGGGGTGAGCCTGAACCTTTGACACCTCCCGACATCAAAGCCTCGGCTCCTGTGCCAACGTTCACCAAATCTATAATAGATGCTAACTGCTCTTTCAAAGCAAATTAGCACGGAACTGAAACATCAAAGGAATCAATGCCAGTCGGTTTCCCAATCTGCCATCTCACCTCCGACCGACAGACATGCCTGACAGATATCTAGGTTACATTCAGTGTTCTTGTCAGCGGTTATTGTTAATTCAGACGCACACTCGACTCCAAGAGCTCGAGAAAAAGATCCAAACATTCCAGGGGGGGGTTGGAGCAGCTCATGCTTTGTTAAAGTGGAAATAAACTGGGTTAGCTTTCCCACTGGCATGTGAAAGGCACAAGTGGTGACACCTGCCATCCAACTGATAATCTCTCTGGTTTCAAAGCGAAGCGTTTCATACGGGATCGGCTCCGTCGTCTGTTCCAGGATCCGGTCCAGAGGACGACGGCAGCACTGAAGTGAGACCAAATGACTGTGTGTGTGATGAGAGGCGTAAACATATTACCTTGTGATCAGCATGAGAGACGCTCACACACACATGCTGGCTGTCCAGATATTCAGCCATGTTTTCATTGCAGTGATGATCTGACAGGCCAGAACAGGCGTCTGTTACCTGCTGCAATCAGCCATCCTTTGTTTTAAAACACATCATGTGTGATCAACTTGGTAGGTTTCACAGTGATATTTAATTGTTAGAATCAACCTGTAATATTAAGAATGATCTGTGAGGAGGAAACGACCCTCCATCCTTCTACATCCAGGCCTGCTGGTCCTCTCTGTGTTGTACCGGTGATGGGTGATGTCATTGTCTGCATCTGTTTACCAACATAACGACCTGCATCTGCATCTGCATCTGCATCTGCATCTGCATCTGCATCTGCATCTGCATCTGCATCTGCACCTGCATCTGCATCTGCATCTGCACCTGCACCTGCATCTGCATCTGCATCTGCATCTGCATCTGCATCTGCATCTGCATCTGCATCTGTATCTGTACTTGGACCACACATGGACCTGGTTTGTACTGGAAATACAGTTATTGTACGATACAAGACGGGAACAGAACAACGGAACCTAATTAACAAATTCACATTAGTTTATGTTAATCAGGCAAATATTGAAATTCCTAACCTAATATTCGTCGGTACTGAACTCCCTTTCTCCCTGCAGAACTTCAAATTGATTTAATATTGGCATATAATAAATTAGGAAATATATTTCCACATCCTCGTACTGTACTCTTTGATCCATCTGTGGACGTGTGGTCTGTGAGTGTCGTATGAAGCGTCACTGATGGAAGATACTTCGGAACCTACCGACCCCGTTGACGGTGGTCGGAGGAGGCGGAGCTACCCTTCCTCACACCACAGACCCATGTTGTCCGTCACACTGACCATGTGCAGCGTTACTCCAACGCCGACCGCAGGCCGAGACTTTGCACCCCGCTGCCTTTGCACCCCGCTGCCTTTGCACCCCGCTGCCTTTGCACCCCGCTGCCTTTGCACCCCGCTGCCTTTGTCGTGCTCTCCGGGGACTTCAGTCATGTGAGACTGGATAATTTTCTCCTCTTTCCTAATTGTGCTTCGATTAATTAAACTAATTTCCCTGCGGGAGTCAGCTAAGACTCTCTGATTCAGAATAAGTGCTTATGCTGGCAACGCGTTGTATGAACTGGAAAAGTTACCACATTTCTGTTCCAAACGGATCAAACAGTCAATCTGGAACCGCTGTACGTCCCAAACATCCTACACACTGGTCCTTTAAATCTCCACATCAGAGCTTACAGCCACAACAAACATCTGACTAGTGATGACATTAACATGTTCTCTGAAGATGGATGGAGGAGCAGCAGGATTGTCTTGTTCTTTACCTAATAGACTTTCATTGAGTTTATTCTCCCTTTTTGTGTGTCTGAACTCCTCTTCACTCCACATTTGTGTCTGCTGTCTTTACATGCCAGCAGTAACGTTTCACACTACACATGTTACAGTTTGTGCCACATAAGAATGCGATGCACCCTGCAGTGGACCGTCTTGAACCATGGACGCTGTAGTTTATCCAAGTAGGAGGACGCGGAGACCAAACATAATGTAAAGATAAATACATCCGACTGTGATGAACTGCTGAAGTTACAAGAAGATGTTTGAATCTCAGACTGATGAAGTTCAGACGACCAACGCTGCTGCTGAAATCAACTTTCTGATCCTTTGACAAGAAAAGTTATAAATTACCTTCTCATGTCAAATACGTTTAAATATTTCATTATATATTCATTATCAGCTATTATGATGAATATAACAACATTATAGGGAACATTATTTTTTGCTATTAATCAGCTGTTTACACCTTTATTACATTCAAATTTAAATGTAGTGAAGAAGTGTTGATGTGAACTCTTCAAACAGTGTTTGCTCTGCAGTGAACCGACCGTCAGGGATCACCCCAGCCTCTCCTCCTCCTCCTCAGCCTCCACAATAACCCTCTGCCAGGAAACCCTGTGTAACATTTTGAAAGCTAAACTCAGTCTCTTTGTTTTTATTATCACTTTCGATCAATGTTTTGCTAATTACTTTTCAAGGTCTTTCATCTTCCTCTTGGTCTTCCTGGTTTTTCTTCCACTTATTCGTGCATGTTTCTTGTGAAGCACTTTGCCTTGTCAAAGATCAGCTGCTTAAAAAGTTTTGTATTTCTGACCACAAATGTGTTTTTTTTCTGTCCGTTCTGTCTTCGTCATTCATCACCGCAGCCTCTTCATCAAACTGCATCCTCGTACAACTCAGATACCTCACACAACTTTTCTTCTGTCTGTGCTTCCTCCTCCTCCTCTTCTCTGGGTTCTTGTTTAAAACGTTGTCTTACTCCTTCTTAGCATCAACACATCACTGTTAATTAGCCTGACAGCAGCTAGCAGCAGCCTGGTACCTTCCCTGAGGACCTCCCCTCCTCTTCCTCTGATTGGCTGTTGGTGGTTGTTGTGTGGTTGTGTGTGTGTGTGTGTGTGTGTGTGTGTGTGTGTGTCACGTGTGTGTGTGTGTGTGTGTGTGTGCGTGTGCACACTGCAGATGTCATCATGTAGGGAGATAACAACAACAACAATATATAATTGTAGGCAGAACATATGGGGTCATAAATATTTGGAGCTTGTAGAAGCACAATTGATTTCA
>CAAKHC010015340.1:0-29354 GCA_901007825.1 Macroramphosus scolopax
CTTTACAGACTAGTCCCTGCACAGTAAATGCCAGCAGTGAACTTTTTGGTGCTTCACCACACTAACGTTAATGCCCTGGCAGTGGCAATAAGCTTTAGTTTTGTTTGTTTTGATAACATTGTTTAAGTTGCGATTTACACAAAATGTTTATTTTATTCAACTGCTACTGTATAAAAATGCTGATGTTAAGTGTTTGCACAACAAATGTTATGGCACTTTTGTTTATATTGCAGAACATTTAAAATAAAAGTGTGCTATACACTACTTTTGAATTCATTATTGGATTTTGCACACACATGCGATTAATCGCTATTAACTCAGTACAATCATGCTATTAATCGCGTTAAAAATTTTAATCGTTGCCCAGCCCTAATTTTTATATTTAAACTTTTGAAGTCAGACGAAGGCAGTCCGGCAGCTAGAGATCTTCAACATGCTCCTGACGGAGAGATCCTCTTCTAGCAGATATGTTTCTATACTTCCTGGGTCAGGCTGAAGGTCACACACACACACACACACACACACACACACGCTCAGCCTCCACCAACATATACATGTCAGAGCTCAAGTGAAATTAATTTAATGTGCTCTGTCATCACCGCAGGACTCCCACACACATCTCCAGACTCCCCCCTGTGACCATCTCCAATTACAGAGCAGGTGCACCTGAGCGGGTCTTTTAGAAAAGGTCGTCCTTTAGGTCAAGTGTGTGTGTTTGCAGTGTGCGATTAAATACTCGCGAGTGTGTGTGTGTGTGTGTTGTTTACCGACTGTGCCCTCAATTTCAGCATCAATCAGCCGTCGTATTTCCTTACAATTTAGAGAGAGAGAGAGAGAGAGAGAGAGAGAGAGAGAGAGAGAGAGAGACCTCTACTGCATCTCCTGTGTTGAGTGAGGTGGAGCAGAACATTCAGTCCACACGGCAGCCGACATCATAAAGATCTTCTGCTGCCTCTAACTTCCTCTCGTTACCTCACATGTCAATTCAGAACCAAATACGTTGTTCTGTGTTGATTTCGTCGGTCGCGGTTATAAAATGTGATCTTTCGCAGTGCAGAGCGGCATGCTGGGAAGTGACTGCAGGTTGGAACGTTGGAATTGTGTTCAGTAATAAAATCCACCCTGCTGATGAAGCCGAGCGTGTGATGTCGCAGTCACACGATCATCACATGGAGGGAGAGAGATTGGAAAATTATCACCATCTGAAACATACTCCGAGCCCCGATTTAAGTGACGATCTAATCATCTGAACCTGATGAACGCCATTTCATTTGTGTTCCTGCCTGCGACTCAGGTTCCCGACTCGGGAATCATTTAAATGGTGCTCATGCAGATGATATCATCAGGACTGAATATACATGTTTCAATGCATTATAGGCGACTTCATATCATAATAGTCTGGGTTAGTATTGCACAGCCAGACTGCAACTAAGCACAGTGTTGCATCTCCAGAGACATAAAAATCTGCAGCACAAAATCCTTTTATTGCACTTTTTCCACTCGTATCTCCAGAGTATCACAGACATCAGACATCACAGGGATAAACTACAACTGTACTTCTCTCCTCAGAAAAGAACATTTGATGATCTGTTCTCCCTTTGAACATTTGTTATTAACAGTCAGAGTATTACTGAGCCCCGTGTGGAGGTATGGCCTGCACATCGATGCAGCTGCAGAGCTGCCCTGCAGAGTCGAATGTCCGACCGTAATTAAATACGTTACAACAGCTACATCTGTCAAACTCATGTTGCAAATAAGCACATGAAGGGAAATGACGTTCTTCGGAGGCTTAGCAGGCGAGTTCCACAAGGAAATGAATGAATTAGAGTAAGCATATCATCGTAATTGTATTTGTGTTATTTCCCTGGAGTCTCTTCTGCTTCTCCCAAAAATAACTCAAAGAAACACGTTGGGTCGTCGCGCAGACACAAAGACGTCATAATCTGCTTCTCTTCTTTGAATGTTCTAATACTGTCAACACCTGCGTGTTGTTGTCTGCTTAATAACTGACCCAGTTACTCAGACGCTTCTTCAGTAAAATCATCAGTGTAACACGACTCCGATAAAAGTACAGAAACACAATTCTTTAAACGTAACAAGTGTGATGTGACATGTTAGAAGAATTCATCAAGTAACAGTACAAGTTAAATAGAAGTGCAAAACCTCTATACCAACGGAGGTCTGGGTGCTGCTCTCTCTCTCTCTCTCTCTCTCTCTCTCTCTCTCTCTCTCTCTCTCTCTCTCTCTCTCTTTATTTACGACCTTCGTTGCTATTATCTCAGTGGTTTGGTAAGTGTGTCGATAACCATCTGTATTATGTATCCAATGGAGAAACCCTGTCGTCATTATAGAGGTTAGAAGAACACGAGCTCATAAACTTTGAGATAACAACGATTTGATTTGATTTAAGGACGTCTTCTTTCCTCCGTGACTTGTGTAAGAGACCCGGGGGAGTCTCTGTGGTCAGCTTCACTACCATCTTCTCCTCTCAGCTCTCTTCCGGGGCTGTAAAGGAGAGACTTAGTGGTTTTGTTACTGTCTTACCTTCTCCTCAATTTTAAAAGAACCATCTTTCTGGAAACCGTATCTGTGTCTTGTAGCTTATTGGTAATGGGAAGTGAGCCCAGGGGTGTAAGCAGTCGATAGAACCTTTATCCATTCCTGGATATGGGAGATTCTGTCTCCATTGTTGATGCTGAGGCTGAAAATTGGTTCACTGAACGGCCGTGAAACTTGGAGTTGTTTCTCTGTGCTCTCATACCTGAATGTCACGGATGGATGGAGCCTGAAATCAGTCCACTTGATACAAAACGTGACAGAATCAAACAGGAATTTCTACACTTGTGTGACAGTTGTATGACTCTGTTCGACCCCCACCCACGTGCCCCGAAGAATCTCTCGGGTCACTTAGTATATGGAGTTAACCGCCCGAGGAAAATCTTCTCTCAGTTCTCCTTTAGTATCAGATGAGACGGTCGAAGCACGTGAGCAGACAGAATAAAATGATATTTATTTGATTACAGATTAAAAAAAGCTGCACATCAATATGTGCTGAGTCCCATCATGCAGTGTGGTTGTGACAGAAGAAATAATCATCTACCCATATGGTCCTACTGTGGCCAGCTAATATCTCTGTAACTGTAACATGAACAAACACTGCCACCTACTGGTGCAATCAATGAATGAAACATATTCCAATAGCACCTTAAGGATTTTTCAGACTGTTGGACATGAACACCTGCATTAGTGTCTTTGAGTCACTCAGAGACCGATGACTTCACCTTGGATGGATCTGTGTACCATCAGAATAATACATGGAAACAAATGATGACATCACCACGGGGTAACAGACTCACTGGCCACTTCATTAGGTACACTTGTATACAATCTAATCTACATGTAAAAGAAGAGCTGTGCACCTTTAGACAATTAATTCTGTTTCTTTTATTTTATTTCTAAAACAGAAGACGTTCAGTTGAAGACATCAAGCGATACTTTTAGTTTTCCGTGCAGCAAGAGAAAGAAACATAGCAACATTTGTCCAAACGATGCTGTAAGTCACCACACAGGCTCTCTGGGTTCGTCGGTGCAGATTCTCTGTTCCTCCTCTTCGCTGCCTGTTGGAGAACCAGCAGGATCAGAGCGACCCCGAGACCCGCCAGGCCCAGACTGGTCAGCATCTGTGTGATCGGACAGGACAGACAATGTTTGGATTGACAATTAATTTAACATTTAGCAAATCAATTACAATGACTACTTCTGGGCTTATATTAGTAATAAAAGATGAAGTCAATACATAAATGTTGTGATCCCCAATCCCATCAATGTACAGTGTAAGGTAGATCTGTCCTTTGGTCATGCTGGTCTGAGCCAGTCAGGTTCTGCTGGTTTCCAGTCGACTCCCACTGGGCAACAGAGCGGTCGTAGTCCAGACTGAGAAATCCAAACGGTAGAACCCTGACCCCCCAGTAGATCCTCTTCACCCTGCGGAAAGTTCCATCCTGCACGTCGCAGCGATATGTACCTGAACACACACCTGATTTATGGACTCTTTATGTTCACACTAGAATTGTGTTACAGTCAACATGTTGGTGTTGTTAGTATCACACAGATGAGTGTGTGAGCACATAAATAGGTGTGTGTACCTGCATCTTCCTCCCTGACAGGGTCCAGAACCACCCGGTCCAGCTGAGGAGCTTCCAAGCGAGCAAACAGGGAGTCATCGGAGGTAATAATCCCTCGGGCGTAACGCCACGACACCCTGAGTCGGACGACAAGACGCCACAACGTCAAATGATGCAAAGTATTATTTCAGAACAAAATATGTTTGTTATGACTTTCGTTTTTTTTTTTTTTAGGCAAGATTTAATGGGATGACAGATGTTACCAAAGCACTACAGAAACTTCTTTAACTTCTTCAACTTCATGATATCGGAGGCATCCAGGAACATTTTCGCAGAACTAAAAAAGTAGCCTAAACGTATTTATTCTTAACGTCTGAGGCCATTCATCCGTATTTCTATACTGCTGGAGAAGAGGCAGCGTACACCCAGGAATCATCACTAGTCGATCACAATCATTCACACTCACACTAACACCTGGGGTCAGGTCTCAAATGTGTGTGTAGTCTCCAACTTAACCTAATTGCATGTATTTGGTCTGTGGGAGGAAACCGGAGCACCCGGAGGAAACCCAACGAAGGCTGGGAGACTACATGATCTCCTCTTTCCCTTCCTCACCTCCAGGAGAACCTTCCCATCACTTCCATGACTTCTCCCAGGCAGTCGAGCTCCGCTCTCTGTCCTGAGGTCACAGTGAACGTCCTGAGTCCGCACTGCCACGACTCTTGACACTTCACCTTACGAACACGACACTGCTCCAGCACCTTCATGCACACGGTTGTTGTTAACATCAGCTGTTTTCTTCTTACATCAATCATTTAGTGTTCCCATCATACCTCAGCTTTCACTTGACTTCCCATGTATTCTTCCATCGCTGCCTCACCATCTTTCAGTAAGCACAGAGTTTGAGTCTTCAGCCCCAGTCCGCAGGTAACGCTGCAGGGGGAACTGTCCACGATCACCTCCACCAGCACCTCCTCAACGTCAGCGGAGGTCAGGGGATGATGGAGGAAGAGCAGCAGGAGGAGTAGAATGACTCGCATTTCAAAGTAAATCTGCAGGGAGGAAAAATGTTTTAGCTTTTCTATAATCTAATATTTTACAGCAGGAGTGTTGAGGAAGTAAATTATGATTATTTAACTGATTTGCATTTTGTTTTGTCACTACAGTCAAATGAAAGGATCTTAGCTCCCTGAGGCGAAATGGGAAACGTTGTTTGGTTCCAGAGGAAATCTCCTCCAACATAATATTTTTAAATAAAAACATGTTTTGCATCATTAAAGATATCATGCCTGATGGGCACAGCAAGGGTTATGATGTTAACAATAAATGTGTTTTTCTTTAGCTCCATCCAATATGGAGATGCTAACGTTAGCGTGATATTTCTTTGCAAAGTATGATTTCTTTCTTGTGCTCCAATGTGCTCTTTATTGCATTTTTTTAACCCAATGCAAATAGCCAGCAAACATAATTTGATCAAGTTTTAAAAATGCATTTTAAAGGAGAAATAATTTAAACCAAATTATATGCCATCATGATTGTCAGTGATTTTGTTTGTGGACACATTTGTTCATTTGAATATGTGAACCCAAATACAACTACTGAGATTTGGTGTATGTGGATGCTGTTGCAGTCTGTGAAATGACCAGCAGGTGGCAGACAAACACAGGACACCACCAGCAGCACGTTGGATGCTGAGTTTTCCACTGGAGCGGCTGTTGCCTGTGATTTGAACATTACAGAGTTTAATGACGTCACCAACTTTCCTCAGTGGAAACAAGACCTGGATACCAAGGTCATGCTGCCCAGTGGCGCCACCATGACCTGCATCCTGCATCCTGCTGGCCAACAAGGTGATGCAGTGCATTTAAGTAATGAATTATTTATCAGTACTCTTTATCAATAAAGGATCAAGGTGTTGTTAGGTCATGTGACAGTTCCGTGTTCAGCTTTCAAGCACTGTGAGAACATTTCAGGGTAAAACGTTAAATGACAGTCGGCTCGGATCACCGACAGGTTGGTCAGGGTTTGTCCCGTTCACTTTGTTACATGCAAAGAAATGGTGTTCACAACTGATATAATTGAATAACTATTTGGGTGGGAGAGGACGTTAATGGGTACAAAGAGGAGAGTGAGGCATGAAGACAAGCAGAAGGAGCTATAGAAAGGTGTGTACCCTCATCAAAGGGAAGGTCTCTTGGTGTGGGAAGGTGGTGCGGAGCGTGCTCAGTGCAGCCGGCGTGTCACTTCCTCCAGCAAACTGAGTGAGTCAGACAAACCGTGTCCCCGTGTGTATATGTCCTAGTGCAGCATACGTAATGTAGGGGGGTGTGTGTGTGTGTGTCAGATGGAGGCACGTGGATTAGCAGGTGGTTTGGTGGAAAACATCTGATGAAGGTCTGTTTTCGTTTTTTGTTCAGTCTGCTCGAAGACTTTACATCTCTAATTACGCCCTTAAATTTGCTTAAACCACTGCGAGCAAGCATTTTCGTATTAGCAGGTACAATCAAGAATATTAAGAAGCAGCTTAAAAAGCCACAATAACAACACAGCTGTTCCTGCAAGATGGGGTCAATAACACGTCACCCCGAAGCCTCCAGATTTGTCACATCACAATGACATGTCACAAGTCAACCGGGAGAGGCATTAAATAAATTGTGATCACCCAAACATCTTTTATCGGGACTTGATTTATGGTTCCAAAAAAGAGAGGTGAGGACCCACAATGGACACAAATGTATGTCCCCACAACATGAAGAGTATCTGGTACACAGAGGATAAAGTCAGAAGGTGTCAAAGGAAAACTGTGGGCAGGCTGACAAGCTACAGAGCACCTGGAATTGGCAAACTCAGCTGGAGTTTTTCTGTCTCACTGCATGTGGGCTTCTATACTTATCAGTGAGTTGGTGGAGGGATGAAGCTCCCCGCTGTGACTCAGCCATCTGACAAACCCTCAACAAAAAGGTCGGACGCACGACGGTGGGCCTTCTTGTTAAAGTGATTATTTGTCTCCGTCTTGCAGTCACCATGTCATCCTGCCTCACACATTATTCTTTTCTATTCATGTCATTGTGCCGCCCTTGCGGGTACTTCAGGGCCCTTCAGCTGTTCATAGACACAGTGTTCTGGGACATGTAACGTCTTGAACCTTCTCCGCTGGGAGTGCGCCTGGAAACAATTGCAGTTTTGCATGTTAAAAGGTTATTTTTCAAATGGCGTTGATGCCAGAGGTTAAATCTGTGCTACCCCAAAGAAGACCCCTCAAATTCAGGAGAGAAAGGGACTGCCTTGTTTGGTTTTCGTACGAAATAAAAAGGGGGAGAAGCTTCAGCCCAAATCTTATCTTCTAATCAGATATTTTCACAGTAAAACGCAGGCCACAGACACAAGTGACAACACTTCCGCATGAATCGACGTCTTGACTTCTGTAACAATCGCAGACTGACGAAAACAAAATTTGCTAAGGTGGCGTCACAACTGCCACAAAGGCCTTGAGACCAGACGTCAGCAACCTCGCAGCACTTTCAAGGGTGGGTGATATTTCCATCCTTAAAATCCTTAACACCTCCTGGTGTAACTCAAGAGTCTGCAGAGAGACTGCAGCAGCATATTTGTGCAATACTTTGATTGAATGCTTATGGATCAAATTGCCAAACTAGCGAGTTATCTTCTTCGCCCAATGACAAGAATTATGGAATTAAAGGTGCAATAAAATGGAAAATCTGTTACCAGGAATGCCTGCTTGTATTTTAAGGTTTGTGTTAACTGTGAAATGCAACAATCAGGAACTGGAATGTTTTATTGTACACATTGTCTGTCTCCTAAATGTTGAACAATGCAGCACTAATCCCGACAGCACCACAAGGCCTCGGTCCTAATCACAGCTTTTTTTTCTCCTTGTCTTTGAAGTGGTCCAGGAAAATTTGTTTGGACAAGCAGGACGTTTTGTTCTTCATTTAAGTGCTTTTCGGAGGACTAGAACAGTAATTACACGTAATGTGCATTGGGTGAATCACCTAGGTTTAGACCTAAAGAGAAAGGAGAGACAGAAGTCAAAGGAGACGTGCAGATTGACTGCGACATAACAAGAACAAGAGAAAGCTATCAATCACACAATGCCAGGAACAAATGTTGGTGGCATAATCATCAGATGGTACTTGGCTCGAACACACATGTCAATATGTCACAAATGTGAAGCAAATCCAACAGTTAGATAATTCTAGAGTGTTTCAGGCAGCCAATTTCATCATTATCATCTTGTTCCAGATAACATCACGTCAAAGTGCAACATGTGGGTCTGCAACACGTAGGTCAGTTTTTATCATACATGACACACAAAACAAAAAACAAATTGTTGCCATAAAAATGTATATAACATAAAACCAAAATGACATGTCATTGACATGATAAACTGCCCCCCCCCCCCCGTACAAATGAAAGGAAACTTTTTTTGTGAAGGACCTAAAAAATCACTGACATAAATAATGCAAACGCGATATGTTCAGGGCAAACTCCTATCTAATTAAATATTTGTTATGAATGATATTTAGTCGAGTCCACCGCTTACTGTCAAACTCCTGTGTGGGGTTTGACTTCCGCATTGCCATGCGAGTGAAACGTGACCTGCGATCATACGTAGAGGCACAACTGACCAATGGTATCGCCACATCGGAAGTACGTCATCGTTCACGTTTAACAGGGGCTGGTGATGCATTGAGTTACAGTAGGAGAGAAGACAATCTCCAATTTCTAACGTTTTACTATACTTCATCAATGCTCTCCGATGAAAGATCGGCCAAAATAGTTTTGTTTTTTTTTTCATTTTTACTTGTATGCTGAGTACCCCAGCACAATTCTTGAAAATCAATCAGCACTAAATATCACTAATTACCTTACCTATTTAGATGATATGTAGTTTGTCCGACAGAATAAACAGTTTTTACCGTATTCTGTGGTACTTCTTGTACCTGTGTTTTTCCACGTATTTAAATGCCGTTATTTCGTCCCTTATAACGTCTATAACGGCTCTGACGTGTGGACGCTAGCCTTATTGGAAAGTGTAAATTTTTTCCACCAGCTACCGTGAACGCATCACGGCTGGCCGGGCATGCGCAGTGAGCAAAAACCTTATGAAACAAACTAGTTCACCAGCAGTAATCAGGTACAGGGAGGCAGGAGGGAATCTCGGGCACTGCAGCCACCAGATTGACACACAAGACCTCCCGCACATCAAAACACCTGAAAGAAATGATATTTTCTTTGGGCTTGAAATAGATATTACCTCCGGGGAACTAGTACAAGGTAAGACTGCTATGTTTCGAAGCTTTCAAGGGTTTTTTTCAGGGTAAACCGGCAATATTTGTTCAAACAGCGCCACTTGTAAACCTTACATAAGCAACGCTCTGGTGACCCAATTCTCAGATTGTTTCATGACAGAGACATGAACTTCAAATATATCTTAAGAAACCTGTTGTCACCCTTAAAGACATTGACACATTTATGTTCTCTATCTGTACTGTTATATAGGTTTAATTCTGGGTGACGTCTTATGTGATGGATCATTTAAATCAACCTTCCGTACAGAAGTGACGGTGTGACCTTATTACTACCATTTGCATAACAGTTACGTGACTTACTCTGCAGCAATACAACATCAAAAATGCCCTTTTAACATTTGTTTGTGTCTTTTTTGATATCATGTTTGTTGTAGGATAACTCGTGTATACATTTCGAAGGAAAGTAGATGTTAAGTTTTTAATGCGGATGTTGACAGTGCAGTGAAACCGGTAAGGGTACTACGGTATAATCCGTGATAACTTTTGTGAATGAAACGACATAACAGAAAATAGGAAAAAATAAAAAAAATTTTTTTGCATCAAACATAAAAAAAAATAAATAAACGCGTTTTCTCCGTTTTGTATTTCACCGGTAAAAAATAAAAACATTTAAACTAATAAAATATATGTTCCCTTGTTTTTTGTTTTTGATAAGTCCCTTTTTTTCCGATTGAACCAAATCACGGAGGATCGCGAGACATGTGTACCAGAAGTAAACGTATGACTGTCAAAATAAACGTATGACTGTCAAAATAAAAGCCATAACAGTGAAACATGCAGGATCTCGATACTCAAAGATATTGTATTTTTCTTCTTCTAGACCGGAAATAACTTTTATCCATAAAATAGTGGATAATCGTATCACGAGAGTAACGTAAAAAAAACCTGAACCTATTACACTCATCATAACTTATTATACTAAACTTACACAAATAAATGACAGCTCAGACATTTTTTTTTCTCAATCAGCTTGATTATTGGGAAGCTGATTAATAAGTCTATATCTATTAGACATCTTTTTATGAATGAATAATAAGTTCATCCAATGTGTTAATTTATTTATTTTTATATTTTTGAATGGGAGGAAATGAGATTTCAAATTTGGGGTTTTTTGTTGAATCCATGCTTCTTCTACTTCAAGTATTGTTAGTACAGTATGTTTTTTTTGTTTGGTGCTGTAGCAGGAGTTCATTTGTGATGATTGCAAATGAAGCATGAGTATTCTTGACACTGATGACGAATGCTTCTCCGTCACTGAGCCTCCACTGAAAATCTGTTTGCCCTTCTGTTGAGTGAATGCTTCCGTGCCAGAGAGGCAGAATATGCAAATTCTAGTTGTCACACTGTATAAATCAGTGGTGTGTCAGAGAAAGTGATGAATGATATTTCTATTGGTGACAACTGATTGTGTCTGCAGTAAGCCAGGCTCATGGCTAATAATATGACTAATAATTACCAGATTAAACTCCTGAAAATATCACTTACATATCCGTCATGAAATATTCCAGAAAATTTTAACATGCAAATGTTTGTCATGTCACAAGCTGACAGAGAAACAGAAGAAAGGGTTTAAGCTGCATCTCCCATGTGCATAAACATGTTCTGCTGAGAAAGGACAGCAGAAAACGTCCTGGCCCGTGCTCCTTCTCAGATCGTTCTATTCTTGGTATGCACAACACTGTTGGCAGCCTTTGCCTAATCTCCTGTTGTGGCACATTCAGTTTTGTACAAACTGTGAGGGAGGTGATGAAAGAGGAGGAGGCAGCATCAGGCCCTATTCTGTACATACAAACCTGTCTCCTTCCATTCAGCTTGATAAGAGAAACTTTTATATCCCATTCAGTCATTTTCCAGCTCTTCACTCGTTTGTTTCAACCACCCCGAGTGTTTCGTCTTCTGATCATCACCTTCCTGCACTTTCCTCTTTTCAGAAAAAAAGATGGCCCCAAACTCCATCCACTGGTTCCGAAAGGGCCTCCGTCTCCATGACAACCCAGCACTACAAGAGGCGGTCAAGGGTGCAGGCACAGTGCGCTGTGTTTACTTCCTGGACCCTTGGTTTGCGGGCTCCTCCAATGTCGGTGTCAACAGGTGGAGGTAAGATTTCTATGGTGCAGCTCATGTATCCTGAGATGATGTCATTTACCTGTTTTACAAATTTGTGGATGTAAACCGCCGCTCCACAAGATAAATCTGAGGGTTTACAAGACGGCAAAGAAGTTCAATATCAATTCAGTTTGGAATATTTGCGTTTCACTACTGATTTTAAAAATATCCATTATTTTTAAGATGACGACAGCAGTCAGCACAGTATTGTGCAACAGTTATAGTGACCAGATAAATATAGTACCAGTTCTTTCTTTAGTGCACTTTGTGGGCTGCAGAGACTTCACAAGTGCTTCATTACTTTTAGTTGCTTGGATAGATATCGACTTGTCACAGAGCTGCAGTGCATCAACGCTCAACATGAGGTCAGCATTTCTCTGCTTTTGGAGCTGTGTGAGTTATGTCCAAGGCTTTTAGAGTTCATGTCAGGTTACCTAATGTTGGATTGGGATTTTCCTTCATGGTCTGTTCAACCATTGGAGGCTCTTGTTTTTGTGCTGACGTGAGTCAGAATCTGGGAAAATTGAAAACTTTGAATGCACACCAGACACCAGAAACCGGCCAAGAACAGTTAAAAGAGGGCTTAATATAAGTGTAATTTAAGGACAATGTATATAAAGGTGTATAGCTTTCCAATGGATGCACCTGCTCCACTGGTTTCACATCCACAAAGTGCTATTTAATTTTACACATTGTAGAGGTCAGCTGGCAGGAAGCTGTATAATCAGTGACTGGATGAAACCAAGCAAAGCAACCCTACATGGGAGGGGAGGGGGTCATAAAATGACTGGACAGACTGTGTGACTGCGTGTGAGTTCACGTGAGCATCGCAGCCTGTCATATCTGCAGGTCAGCTGCAGGGGAGGGGAGTCAACATCGCACCAGGGTTCTTTGCTCACTGGTCAGTTTTCGCGCCCAGGTGTTATTTGTAGTAACTGCACAGAAAAAGGAGTCGGTGACCTAGTGATCTCCAGCTGATTGGGATACTATAAGTGTAAAGAGAATGGCCGCGCTGGCGCTCAGGCAGGAAGTGCACATCACTGACGCACATGTTTGTCACTCTAAGATTCCAAAACATAATTTGTAGGTCACTTAGGACGCTTATGTATTTTGATCAAGTTGTTTTGATGTTGCATTATTGACTCAGTGACACCTGATGTTAGGGAAGTGGTGGCAGGGCGCCGGGATGAAGTGCTTCCTTCCTGACATGCAATGTTTCCATGACAACAACATCTTTATAAATTCTATGATAGACTGGCATCGCCCCTTAGTTTTTCTTACCGGTCAGTCTTACTGCATGTTTTGACCATGTTTCCTCACCAGCTGTGTCTACACACTTTATATGGATGAGCTCATGTCCCGCTGTCGAGCTGGCAGCCGTAGAGCCAGGAGGATGTTGAATATGCCCATCGTAGCCTCGTCTGAAGCTGACGCATGCACTCACTCCACATCGGATACCACTATAAAAATAACCCGAAGCCAACAGAACATCAGGAAATAACTGAATAATTAACATTTTCCATTCGTTTTTTTCCCCTTTAAATTGTGAAGCAGTACTTGTCGTAAATGTTTTGCTCGCTTGATGATGTCATGACCTGGTCTGCATCTGCTTGTTTACATGAGAAATATGTTCCATCGCCTCACACCGCTGTCAAAATCATCGTGTTAAACAGATTTCACCACAGGAAAGTCAGATGTTTCACATATCAATTAAATTAGGTTACAAACAACTTATCTTATCTGCACACGGTGTTGAGGTCAGTGACACTGAAATACATGTTACCTGATAACATGTACCTCGATGTTCTGCACATCTAGTTATTAAATAGCTTCACTCGTCCTATAGTTAGACCCACATAGCAGACGCCTGCAGCACTTATAGTCCAACACAGAGTCAAATATAGAAGTCTTACTGTCCAGCTGTCCTGACACCAGGTCTCACGGTTTGGTTTCCTCTCGCATAATAAAGATTACTTTGGCTGTTTGCCCTCTTCAACTTTATCGGTTGCTTGTTTGTTACCATGGCTACCAATGTTAGCATTAGCCGCTTGCTAGGACGGTCTTATCAGATCTGCCTCGGCATGGCACATAATATAAGACAGACCCTGATTATCTTTCAAATCAGCATATTTACCATCTTCTTCATCCTACAGTTACAATTAGTGTCCTGTGTTAAGGAGGTAGGCTGAAGTTAATGCTCCATAGAAGGAGATGGAGCTTGGTACCTTCTCTGTCCCTGAACCCACAGACCTGCTTGTTTTACCAGTGCAGCAAATGATCTCTACATAATCATACTGTGCAGTACTTCTCTCTTAAACATTTTTAAAAGATTACTTGGCCAAAGAACCAGTTGAGCAGACAGCAGGTGAAAGACGTTTCCCCAACATGTTCATGTGTAAGGAGGTCGAGAGATTGAGATCTGGAGCCAGAACCAGCTAAAGTGTTGTTTTTTTTCTTTAATTTTTTCGGAAAATATGAGAGACATGTAGGTTAGTGTGCCAGTTCATCAAAACTTGTGAGTGGTTATGTGTTGGTGACCTACTTGTGGGGAGGCTCTCTTACCAAACGGATGGAAAACACCGGAGAGGCAGGCGGAGACGGTTTAAACACGCAAGATTTGAGTAAAAACCTGTGATTGGTTGTACGCCCGTGCTCTACGTTATCGCCCGTCCTTTAGGAACGTACACATAACACATGTTGACTTCCTGTTAGCGATCTTGACCTTTTGTTCTTGTCCATTGGAGTTATTGCTCTGCACGGTCTGTAAACACACTCTACTGCAAAACAATTAATATCTAGATTCTGCACAGAGCTGCAAACCATTGATCTCCTCCTTAAGGAACAATGCTACTGCACATTTTGTGCTTCACACATTGTGTGTGTGTGTATGTGTGTGTGCGTGCATGGTCAGGAATGAGGTTACCGGGCTAAAATACTGCAGTAGGAACAAAGTGTGCCTGCACAGCAAGATGTAGGCCAGGACATTTATATAAGGGCTGACGTATGATCATTCAGCCAGCGCACGCACACGCACACACCCACACGCACACGCACACCCACACCCACATAAATATAAACTCTCTCTCTCTCTCTCTCCATCAGTCACGGAGGATGTCGTTAACCTAACAGAGGACCAGTCAAAAAGCCTCACGCGTGTGCGCATGAACACATGCACACTCATCAGTGTGCTTTGGCAGACGTGTCTTATCTGCTGCACGTGTGGGCTCGTGCACGTGCTCACACGCACACACACCCTGATCGTGCAGCAGCCAGAATGATTTTGCTTTTTATCCACATTTGCCCACTGAGTTGGACGGATGGCAAAGAAATAAGACGTGTTAATGATTTGACCGAAAGCAAAGACGGAGACGACCTGCTCGTGTCTTCACGTGGTGACGAGCATCGAGCAAACTCCTCCTTCACACGAAGATTGTTTGCGTTGATTTGCTCTTGGGCTGGTTTACATGCTCAGTTTATATCTTTTTATATGTCTAATTTAAGTTTTAGGTGTGTTTTTATGTTACATTTCTTTGCTTCCTGCAACCGTGTAAACCTGTCAAACCTCCCCTGTGTGACCGAATGCTGCTGACGTATTTGTGCCAGCCAGATTACTCATCACGCCACTCCCCAACAACATTTTTCAGAACAAAAGTTATAAGCCAACAAAAGACATTTCACATTTAGATTAACCCCTGCAATGAAAGGAAGTCCAAAGAGACATTTAAGGCTTTAAAACTTAGACGCTACTTTCACAGGCACGAGCCTAAACTGTGCAACCTGGCTGCCCAGCTCTGCCCTGCTGGTTACGGATTGGGAGCAAATGGAGCTTTGCCTGTCACTGAACCCTCCTCTTGTATAATGATCGGACCAACGGAGTCAGATCGTCTGGAACAGAACTGGGCTGAACAGACTCGAGCTGCCTGCTTGGCTTGCAGCCTGCCTCACTTCGACTGCGATCCTCCCTGATTCTGGACGCGGTGTCCTGACCGCGGTCAGACACAGCAAGCGGAAGTCGAGTCTAGACGGGCGGTGACGAACAGACGGACCTCTGCTATGGAATGTTTCCATGTTGCAGATACAATTCATTGCACGTCATTAAACACCTGGAAAAGTTATGGCATTTGAAAACAGACATATTCAGACCTTGAGAATGTTTTGGAAAAATAAATGAAGCCAGAAGGTTTTGGAAGGTCGGAGTGATTCGTGTCACAGATGGTCGTAGGTTATATAAGTTTCTTATGTGTTTTGTTGACATCTCACAAGACACGTTGAATTGGTAAAGTGTCCGTTTTCTAAGGAGATTAACTATAAATGTGTTTTGTCCTCGTCAGGTTTCTCCTGCAGTGTTTGGAGGATCTGGACGCCAACCTCCGGAAACTCAACTCCCGCCTTTTTGTCATCAGGGGACAGCCAGCCAATGTGTTCCCACGTCTCTTTAAGGTCAGTATCGAACACTGCTGATGATCTCATTTGAATAGATTCAAAAGCAGAAACATCAAGATGTTGCTTCCAGTTTTTTCAAGGAATTTGAAGATGAGTTCTCTCCCTGTCTCAGGAGTGGAAGATCGCTCGGCTCACCTTCGAGTACGATTCTGAGCCTTTTGGGAAGGAGAGAGACGCTGCCATCAAGAAGCTGGCCATGGAGGCAGGGGTGGAGGTCAACGTCAAGATATCACACACCCTCTACGACCTGGACAAGTAAGAAAGAGACGAACACACACACGGTTGTAAAGACGTGTACAATGTCGGATTGCTGAGTGGAACGCTCCTTCAAGCTCATTGAATATATTTGTTTGAGAGGTCTTTTATTTCTACTTCTGTATTTGGCTTTGACCCTCCAGGATCATCGAGCTGAATGCAGGGCAGCCTCCTCTCACCTACAAGCGTTTCCAGACTCTGATCAGTCGTCTGGACCCTCCTGAGATGCCTGTGGAGTCGCTGTCGGGGCCGCTGATGGGTCGCTGCATCACCCCGGTCTGTGACGACCACAGTGACAAATACGGGGTCCCGTCCCTGGAGGAGCTCGGTGAGTAGATGAATACACACCTGCAACCTTTAACCTTGGTTCAGCCTGCTGCTCACTTTAAAGTTGAATTGATGAAATTTCTTCTGGACGTTATTAACTTCCGTCATTCTCAAACTCTCATTGGAGAATTCATTAAATCAATAACCTCCAATAACCCTCTTAAGCCCATTGATACAGTTTCTGCTTTAGAAGGTCAATCTCGTCTAAACTCGGACTATTGGATTCATTAGGTGACGCTTCAATCCAAATGTCTGGTTCCATTCACAGATGGTCGTCGTTCATTCATGCAGTTAACTTCACGGGAGCCATCTGCCGCTTACACCTCTCAGTATATTCAAGGTTTAAAGCCTCTGATACTGTCTCACGTTGAAGGTTTATTCCACACAGGCTGTCGTTCGTCTCTTAAATTAGCCAGGTGGCATTTCCACCCTCCTCCCCTTCAGACAGTCCAGATGTCTTGTTTCCATTCACAGAAGGCCGCCGTTCGTTCCGTCCGAGCACCATCTGCTGCTCACACCTGTACACACTAATTCACCTGCCCAGTACATGTTATCTGACAAGATCATTACGATTAAGACGTGTATATTTAGACCTTCAGGGCACAAATAGACGAGCAGATTGAGATTACTAAAGAAGGAAACAAGTGGCAGATGGACATTCATATCTGTCCCTCCATAACGATGGTTCAAATTACATGACAGGCAGCAGTTTGTAGTAAAACGTCCAGAAGGATGTAAATCGTAGTGTTGCGTCGTCATGGTAACATCATGTAATGTTTGCGTCCATCATTCGTACCATTTTTTCTAAAGGAGCTCTCATCAAGTCATCAATCAAACTGTTGCAGACCCGGATGTTCATTCAGATTCTTGTTCCCAGGCTTCGACACCGAGGGTCTGCCGACAGCCGTGTGGCCGGGCGGCGAGACCGAGGCTCTCACCAGGATAGAGCGCCATCTGGAGAGAAAGGTCAGTACTGCGTTGGCTGTTTCTGGATCTGTAAATAGATGATGAGAGACTATCAGATAACGTATTAATGATGGTTCAAAATGAAACACACCTCCCAGGAACCATCAAGAGTTTCATTCTCATTCATTCAGTTTAATCTGTCTCCTTTCTGGTCCCAGGCGTGGGTGGCAAATTTTGAGCGTCCCAGGATGAATGCCAACTCCCTGCTGGCCAGCCCGACAGGCCTCAGCCCTTACCTGCGCTTCGGCTGCCTCTCCTGTCGCCTTTTCTACTTCAAGCTCACGGACCTCTACCGCAAGGTCCGCTTACAACTCTTGTGAAGCTTCATATAAATTGACATCATGCTTAATTCATGTTTTCTCTTCTTTATCTCATTTTCCTTCAGGTGAAAAAGAACAGTTCCCCTCCACTCTCCCTGTACGGCCAGCTGCTGTGGCGGGAGTTCTTCTACACCACGGCGACCAACAACCCACGCTTCGACAAGATGGAGGGAAACCCCATCTGCGTCCGCATCCCCTGGGACAAAAACCCTGAAGCACTTGCTAAGTGGGCAGAGGCCAAGACAGGCTTTCCCTGGATAGACGCCATCATGACGCAGCTGAGGCAGGAGGGCTGGATCCACCACCTGGCGAGGCACGCGGTGGCCTGCTTCCTCACCAGAGGGGACCTGTGGATCAGCTGGGAGGAAGGGATGAAGGTGAGCAAGTAGTCTGCGTCAGTGTCTCGTTCACAGAAATCTATTAAAAGACCGCTATTGTGTATCTCCAGTTTGAAGCAAACATCTGATCATCTGTTGTCTTGGTGATGCTGCAGGTCTTTGAAGAGCTGCTTCTTGATGCAGACTGGAGCGTCAACTCGGGCAGCTGGATGTGGCTGTCCTGCAGCTCATTTTTCCAGCAGTTTTTCCACTGCTACTGCCCAGTGGGCTTCGGCAGGCGCACCGACCCGAACGGGGACTTCATCAGGTGGGTGGCCACCCCCTCCCAACACCTCCCCCCACCCTCTCCAGATTTACTCTGTAACTTACCACATCTTTTAAACCAAGCCGGGGTATCTAATGTGTCCCTTTGCTTCCAGGCGATACCTACCGATCCTCCGAGGTTTCCCCGCTAAGTACATCTACGACCCGTGGAACGCTCCGGAGTCCGTGCAGGCAGCTGCCAAGTGCATCATCGGGGTCCATTACCCGAGGCCCATGGTGCACCACGCAGAGGCGAGCCGGCTGAACATCGAGAGGATGAAGCAGATCTACCAACAACTCAGCCGATACAGGGGACTGGGTAAGACTCCCAAGACTGAGCACTCGGAGCATCTTTGAGCAGATTTGAAGTCTCCAGATTATAAATATGTATGTTTGTCTTTCAGGCATGCTGGCATCGATGCCGCCCACCAATGGGAATGGAGGAATGATGGCCTACTCTCCCGGAGAGCAGCAGTCAGGGACCAACAACAACAACAACTCACATTGTAAGTCAGCAAACAGTAATTGTGACGGTGTTTCACAAAATCCTTGGTAAACACAGGTGATGCCCTCACAGCCAGTCTCTAACACCTCTGGTCTTCTCCTCTCAGTGCCTGGAGTCTCAGGGAGCTCCGTCGCTGCAGGTAACGGCAGCGGGAACGTCCTCAACTTTGACAGTGAAGAACCGTCGGGGCCCAGCGTGGTTCGACAACAGCGACCGCAACCACAGCCGCAACAGCAACAACAGCAGCATGGTGGGTCATCTCATCATCTGATGTCTTTTACTTCACTACTTGTTTGTACTATCAAACTAACGAATATTTGCTGCTGGACCATTTTTCAAAGCTTAAATCACTTGATGTGGATATAACTGAACCGTCTCTTGTGTCTGATGCAGGATACCACTCAGTGCCAGATGCCAACCAGACAATCACCAGCAGCCGACACTACCATGAGTTTGCTGTGCCTCAACACCCAGGTAGGAAGCAGACGATGAGCATGCAAGCAGCAGTATCCAGAAGATATAGAAACACACTATAACTTTAATCTTCCTCACTTAAACATTCAGGACTCCTGCACACCAGAGGAAACATCACAGGAAAGCGTGAGCGCGAGTCGGAACGTGAAGGGTCGGGGGAGGAGGACCGGGCATCGTACTCCGTACACAAGATGCGGAGACAGACTGCAGAGGTCAGTCTTATCTTCATCCTGGTGGCCCTTTTATGACATTGAAACTGAGGGGACAACTGGTTAGGAATCTTGCTAGCATGGGATAATAATGATTAAATGATCGTTCCATGATACTAAAATGAACCCAGAAATAATCTCTCCCCAGATGTTTTGGTCTCTGTTTACATGTTCTAATCCCCCCTGTGTCTGTTCCTTATCTCCCCTGCAGACCACCTAGAACAGACAAACCTGAGACTGTCTGAATCCATGTTAAAGTCACCATCAGGCCCACGGTGAGAGAGGAAGTCCCAGCATCGCCGCATGTCTTTCCAACACACACAGCTGCAGACAGGACCTCCTCCTCCTGAAATGAGGCGTATCTAAAACTGTCTTGTCTGTCAGAAATCCCCTGAGGGGGAAACAAACAGGTGAAAATGTGACACTTGGCTGCGCCACAGAGGGACCGAATAGAAAGACTCTTTTGACAGGTGTGATGACTTCAGACGGATGTCTCAACCTTACTGCCACAACCAGAGGTTTCTGCACCTACAGCATCATAATGACCTTTGTCCGCCCAATGTAAAACCAAGCTGACTGTGCCGGAGTTTATACTACAGACTTGTAGTACGTACATCATATTCCGCCACACAAGCAGTCAGCTGGACTCCAGGAACGCCCGAGCTTTGTGACACATTACAATTTGTGTCTGTATCTGCTATTTATTATTGATATTTTGTATTTTTGTTAGATGAAAAGCTTGTAAATAGACCTAATTCCATTTATACCAGATTAGTTTTCCCCCAGATGAGAAAACTCTCCACGGGTTTTTAATAATATTTAAACTGGAGTACTATGTGGACTAAAGTCTCCAGCATCACTTGTTGTAAATATATCAAGCCTGACATCCACCTTCTAAATGATGACTGTACTTATTCACGGTTGCCATGGGAACA
The DNA here is from genome assembly GCA_901007825.1 of Macroramphosus scolopax. Lineage (NCBI taxonomy): Eukaryota > Metazoa > Chordata > Actinopteri > Syngnathiformes > Centriscidae > Macroramphosus > Macroramphosus scolopax. The sequence continues at coordinate 20,639 of CAAKHC010015340.1, forward strand.
CCTGCCCGTCAGCTTTACTTGTAGCGGCAGCAATAAACAGTGATTCATTAAATTTCTTTTACACGACTAGGCATGATCAGTACATGCGTCTTAACGTTATCAGGGACAACGAGCGGTTTCCATTGTTGCCCCTTTAAAAACTTGTTTACAGTGTGTTACTGTAGACGCTTTGTCGGGTCTCTCACACTGCCGTCGATTACGCTTCAACTGAAGTGAAGGTTTGGTTGCATCATTGTATGTTGGCCGTTACCATGGTTACCTGCCTCTAACTGGCGGAGACTGGGAAATGACGTGACTGCGCACTGAGCAGTGCAGCTGAAAAGATACACGCCACTTTTTAATGTACACAAAAGTACGTTGAGCAATAGTATTCAGATTCACGGTTGCACACCTGAGTGGCTTGACGATCCTTATCTGAGTCGGCCTTTCAGAACGTCACACTTTCACCTCTGTTTCCCCGTCAGTCTTTGTTAGAAAAACCTGTCATGACTTTGGAGGTTTCAGGACAAATCAGGCCGGAGTGTCTCCCAAGGCGACCGGCGGTGTTTGAAAAACTTTTGTTTGGCTGTGCAACATGTTAAACAACCAAAAATCGTTGCAGTTCATGTGGGAGAGGTTGCGGCTCGAGGTGACGCCTCCAAGAGGACAGACAACAAAGGCACAGGCCTCTCGAAGGTTTCACATTTTTCTAAGATTTCTTATAAAAACCAAAAAACTTGCTGAACAAAAAGGAAGAAAAAGAAAATCGAGTTGAGTCGATACAACATAAACCAGGCGACAGCATCTGATGCAAAGAGCCTAAATCTGTCAAGCCAACATTCCTCAGAACCAAGAAAAAGCTCCTGTTGAAATATTTCTTCTATTGTTAAAGATTCAACAATATAATATTTATATGTGCGGCTACTTGCGACATTTTGTGACTCGATTCAATTTTTAATGTTTCCAGAAAACAGCTGATGAATAAGCACAACATTTAATGATGGAATGGTTGTAAATGCATAAGAAGGGTCGCAGAATCGCCGCAGCGAAGCTGCCAAGTGGACGACCCTGTAATAACATTGGAGAGGTGAAGTTGGTCGTCTGCGATTTCTGGAGTAACCTGGAGGGTGGGGGGGAGGGAGCACTGGGGTGTAAAGGGGAGGGAGGGGAGATACAATTATTGTCTTTTTACTATAATGCTGTATGTTCTCGAGAGGATTTGAACATTGTTAGTTTTTTGTAGATTTTATGGTAAAAAAAACAAGTTGATTCAAGTTTTTATTTTCAATTTGTTTGTTTGTTTGCTTTGTTTTGTTTTGTTTTGTTGTTCCTTCTGTGACATGGCAGCCTGGTATCAATGCATGGTGTAGGAATAACATGCCAATTTCTTGAGTCATTTCTTGGTCAAAAATTTTAGTCAGACTTATATTGTACAGACAGTGTGGAGTTTTATGCACATATTTCATAGTTTCTAAAAAAAAAAAAAATGAGTAAAGGATGGTGCGAGAGGCTCATAATGTGACATATTATTAATCTTGTTAATTTCATTGAAGTCTATGAGGATTACACAGCGTTAAGAGTCTAAAATAACCAGACATGACCCACAAAATATGCTCAAAACTGGTGTGTTGTTTCTACACAGTGCCATGATGTCAAGTTGGACATGAAGGATGCCAGCTATCATCTCTGTAATATTCTGCTCTTTCTCTCTTTCCTTGTGTTGTGAAAGACTATTCTTGTGCTTGATCACGTTCATGATGGGAAAATAAAATTCTTACAACTTGACATTTTGCTGTCTTCATTCACATTGACACAACACATATCCGATTCTGCTTTTTTCAAATCCAATTTGTGTCCCTTTCATATGTGATGCTACTGTAGATCAGAGAGGTGTCCGATTCATGTCCATACGACATGAAAGAGAACAGTCAGAGACGATGAACGTCTGCACCAAATACATAGCATCCATCTAAGTTTTAAATATCTGAAACTAAAAATATATTTATCTCTTTCGAAATATAATTAAAGCAATGCAGTGAAATTTGTATAAAAGGATACATTGGTTGATGTAATTATGCAGCCTGAATCTTTCTTGCAGATGAGGCAGAATTTAAGTGAAATCCTGGATGTTACTATGAACGTAGTTTCCTGTTCTGTTGTAGGATTTTAAATGCCATTACATTTTTAAAAAAACAAATAAGGACTTTACAAAGTTTCAGACCAATGAACATTAAATGGATTCATAAATATTTAATGAAACCTGAACATTGTAATCCTACCAAAGGAAGGATTTTGTGTTGTTTGATTACAATGCATTATTTAATTTTAATTTAATAATGATTTTCAAAGTATGTAAATACTTCTCAGTTTCTTGTGTCTTTTGGGTTGTAATTAAAAAATCCAAGAGGTGGCGCCAAATCGACGAGAAAGAAATATTTCTACTTCCGGTTCAACGGCGCTTCCTTTCCCGTCGGCCATTTGTCTTACACGGTTAGTATCTGTCGAGCTCTCCTTTTTAAATGTTCAAAAATCGCAGTTTTGTGGCTGCATAACCACACATTTGGTGAGGTTTGTCGAGTGCAATCTCATTATCTTGCTGTTCATGGTCATTCGAGTGTGTATTTTTGTCGACATTAAGAGTTATATCAAGAGTTAAGTTCGGCGAGAAGCCACATGCGGCCGTAATGTGCTAACCTGTGCTAACAGGTTAACACTGACGTAAATCCTGCGTTTTGTGTAACGTTACACTCAAATTTAGATTAACTCATTTTTATTGATGTATTTTATAGCATTTAAACGCGTGGATGTCTGGCATGTTGGGGCTGAAAAAACTCTTTTAAACGGATTGGCCTCTATGTTAACGTACACACGTTAGCTAGCTAATGTTAGCATGCGAAAAAAATGCAACCGTTTAATATATTTTTCACGTAATTTCAGATTTGTAGGCGACCTGTCAGACCTTCAAACATGCAGAACGACTCTGGTGAATTTGTGGACCTCTACGTCCCTCGTAAATGGTAAGTAGTAGTCTATAATCACAGGGGACTCTAGGTTTCCACGATAGAGATGATTGTAATACGGTGGCTGTGAATTGTCATGCACAATAAAACTAACTTATGGTACTGTGTTTGTCTTGAAGCTCTGCTAGCAACAGAATCATCGGAGCCAAGGACCATGCTTCTGTCCAGCTCAACATTGCTGAGGTAAAAACACCACGGATATTTTAGGGGATCTGGGACAAACCGAGCTGGGCTCATTTTTATTTGTTCATCCAGTTTATTTGCTCACTCCAAATATGTCCGAAATTATATCCTAGTTCAAAGTTTGCGGGTAGATCTACAGGTGAATCTTAATCCCAATCATTGTGTTCATAAAATCGCACAGAAAAGTATGAAATAGAACCAATCAGTCAGATCTGCATCACATCTGTTGTCATCATTGGCTATTTAGATGTTAGATATCTAGTCGCTAGTGGACAGCCAAGCCTGATAATATAAACTGAGTTAGCAACCAAGCTGGAAAACGTTGCCATTCCTCATTAAACACTGTTAATGAAAAGGAGCACTACTTATTACCCCTTTATTGAATTTATGTCGCGTTAATGTCTGATTCAAATATTTGGTCCTCCAATACTGTTCTGGTCTGACAGCACTAGTATTTGACACCTTCTCAAACAACCAGTGTTTTGGTGTCGTGGTCCAGCATGATTACATTGATGCCTTACACGTTGGCGTTAACCCTCATTCCTATTAATTCTGTTGATTACATTCTGTGTAATCTGTGCTGTTAATAGTCTGTACATTAGACATGTATTGCTGCTCTGTCCGTCCTGGGAGGAGGGAGATCCCTCCTCTGTGGCTTGAGGCTTCTGCTGGTCTCTGAGCAGCAAGTGACATCACGCAGTTTAATAACTTCTGATAGCAACTAAACCACTACAACAATGGGCTCTTGTTTGCTAAATGAATCATCAATTTACTGAAACAAAGAAAAAATGATTCTCTCTCGTCGGCCCACTTGTCAATTTTAAGCATCTCAATTTTTTACTGCCGCTGGGGTCCCCGTTCATTTGGGGCCCTGCTGTGGATTATCATTCAAAATTTTATTTCATGTGCATCCACATTCCTGTTAAACTCTCAACAATAACAAAATTAGTATTATTTCACAGATCAATATTCCAAGACCCGGAGTCTCACTGTAGACTCATGAATCAGTTAAAACCATTAGTTCAAGTTAAGAGTTTAATTGAGCTAATAATATTTTATGGAATGTTCCTCATCCAGCGTTCTGTCTTCTGCAGGTTGACAAGGTGACCGGACGCTTCAATGGTCAGTTCAAGACCTACGCCATCTGTGGCGCCATCCGCAGAATGGTGAGTCTGAATTTAATCTGCTGCATTATTTACCTGCTGAAACACGCACGTTATAGTTCAGAGCACTTTCTGTCGTCAGTCTTACAGCAGATAATTTTTCTACCAGTGGAGGGTACAAATTACAGGTTCGTTAGAAGAGCCTCTTCCCCCACAAGTGATCTTTGCGCGACAGCTGGTTGGATTTGTCGCCTGCACCGCTTTCATTTGTCACACAGCTTTAAAATTCAAATTATCCTAGGGAATGTATGTTTCTCCATCTGTTCGCAGCTGCGTCCAGGTCATTCTTCACATTGACACTTTGACTCTCCTGTGCAGCAGAATGTTGCTCTGATTGATTCTGTCTGTCAGCACCTGCAGTCTGAGGGGATGCGAATGAAAAGACATTTTGATTTTAGATGATACTGTTCCTTTAAAGACTGCTGCCTGGATGACACAGGAGACTTATAGTTTCTAGTACAGAATTATAGAATGTCATTGTGGGACAGATGATGACTTGTCATGTATTTTAGATCCTGAAAGATGTTTTCTTCTTGTTACAGGGTGAGTCTGACGACTCAATCCTGAGGCTGGCAAAGAACGACACCATTGTTGCAAAGTAAGAGCCAGTTATCAAGTTTCATACTTACAATCTATTGAAGTTATTGTGTGTGTGAGTGAAAGTGTTATGAAATGTGTAAAGCATGCAAGAATAAAGAGGTTCAGCTTGCTGAAAGGGATATTTTAACATAGAATGGACTCTGTCATGGAGAACATTAAAGACTCATTTACAGGAAGCGCAGTTTACTACAGTGTATAAATATATTGATGTACTTTTTTCAAGCTAGTTTAAGTAGAAGCTCTTGAGTCTATAATCGTTTAGGAGTCTTGGACAATATAATAAACCCGTTCAGTTTTATAGAATTGTCTTTTCCTCCGCTGCAGGAAATCTCCTGTTTGATTCATTTCATAGGAAAACTAAGTGATGATCAGGTTGTCAATTCTGGTGCTGAAAGAACCAACTAGACAGAATGAGTCTGATTTAATACAAATAAAAAGGCATGATGAGAGAAAATGCTGTTCAATTCTTGTGCAGGGCGATCTACATGATGTCATTTGTTTAGACAGGATGTTATTAGATCAGTGCAAAACTACATCTTGGACTTGAAACTAACTAACCTTTTCTTTTTTTACAGGAACTTCTGAGTGTGAAGCTGGTGGAAACTTTGTAAAATAAAATGGAAAAAAAACTGCCTTTGGTGTTGTGATTTTTGTCTTCTGCAGTGTGTAAACAGGTTAAGTGATCCCCATAATGCGCATGTCAGTAAATGGTTTGGAGTTTTGATATCAAGCTTCAACGTAACATTACATTTCTACAGATAAATGAATTGAAAGTTGACAGATCCGGCTCTCGGACGATCAGGTCGAATTTCAGCATGTCGGGATTTTATGAAAATATTCAATTGAGAAGAAATTATCAGGATGACATGTCTCAAATTAAGTAGGTGTTTTTGTAAATCCTACAAATAGATTTTATTAACATTCATCTACAAGTATGTGCTGACTAACTTCAGTTTGTGATGTAATTCATGTACGGTATTTTTTTTCGTCAGTAAATGAGGAATAGTTTGTAAAGGAGGACGTTCAGTGACAATTACATGCTGAAATAAACCTTTGCACGTTCTGACATTTTGGTTTCACATTAAAAGTCCTCTAGAGTCTTTAAACTAGCTGTTAAATTCAGGTGTGCCCTTCGGGTTGAACTTACATGTGATTGTGGTAAGAGATCATCAAATTCAGGCTGCTCTCCATCATTGCTGTTACTTATTGTGGCCAGCAGAGGGCAACATGTGGCGGTTCACCTGAGAAAAATGTATATAAATCCTCATTTACAATACTATATAATAACGTAGTAAATTTTTACATGCTTTTTTTGTTATTAATGTCTACACTTTCAACGAATGGACAAATGTATTTGTGAAATTGTTTTTAGTTTTACATGAGCAACATGTAAGCAATATATGAATCCTATTGCTTAAATGTCTTGGACCTACTTTATCAGGATTTAACTGAGGGCTGGGCTACAAACATGTTTATACTAATCAGTGTATTATGCTTTCCAATTTGCACAGATATGGTTTGTTTTACAGAACGTGATGAAGCAAGATACCTGGTAGAATTTGGAGAAAATGTGATCACCTAGTTTGTCCAGCAGAGGGCGCTCTCACTGCATCCTTTAAGGCTGAAGTCAAGAAATGTAACAGCAGCTGGCTGATGGGTCAAATATACAACAATGACGTAATCAACATGTTCACAACAGGTTAGAGGACTCATTGTTGAATGGGTGTGTGACATCAGCCAAACCCAAATATCAACAATATGTCGACCCTACCGTTTTTTAAACCCCTAATATAAGTGTCACTTGTATCAGAGGGTAAAGGGGACTCGGAGAGGGACACAGATTTGTGCTGCGTTGATGACTTAACTTTAGATGATGTTTAAAGTCTGAAATATAATATATAATTTCAGTATAAAAGGTTTTATGACGATTGAATTAAAGGTGTATGTTCTATCACTCAAGATAAAACTAAAATAATTTGTCTTGCATGTGATTGACGCGCGGTCAGAGTGTGATCGGGGCACGTGTGAGTGTGGCGGGAAAGCACAATTTTAAGGATGATGAGGGTGTATAAGAAGAAGATGAATCTCAGGATGATGAAAAGCCTTTCAAGCACTAATGTGGATCATATTTGGGATGAGTAACATGTTTTATTGTTAGAAAATGTGCAAATTGACTGCAACATAATAATCTTTAACTGATCAGAACTAATAATGTTTTGAACTGAAACACTTTCCTATAGTCTGTAGTCCTTGTGTGTGTTAAATATGTTGGTGGGATGAAAGTTAAAGTGAATCCAACTGTTGCTGCGAGCGGAGTTCTGTTTGTCTGCAACATCTGTTTCTTTAAAGAATGAGCGAGCAGACGAGATAGAGGTCAGCGTGGGAATGACAGGGCAAGGTGCCGGCATCGGGAGGTTGCAGTGCTCATTAGGTTAAACACGGTGTGTGACAGCGCTTTCAGGGCTTCTTTAACCTAACAATTGCTGTGATCAACCGATGCTTTACTACCAGGTTCCCACACATTCTCCCTTTTTTTTCTCTTCTTCTCCCCTTCAGGTGAGCAGCCGGGTAGATGAGAAGGATGTCATCATCGCTTACATCACCTCCCCTCACCTCTCTCTCTCCATCTTCCTGCCAGAAGGCCTGGCGATGAGGTATGTGAAGCTCTCTACGATTGAGCTTCCTCCCATCTCAACCTTTCCCTCAGACGTCAGTTAAAACAATCCACATCACAGAGTTTTAACACACAGAGTGCATCGTCCTGTGGAACCGACCTCTTTAACGGGACAACATGCTAAACATGTGTTGTGTTTCTGAGCCTGTGGCAGGGAGGCCCCTGACGAGTCGCCGCTCGCCAAACAATGACCTTAACATGAAGGGATGGCAGCCACTCACACTCCCTCTGAACCCCCTCACCTGGCCCTCCGCATAGCCGACACTCACACACACACTCGCAAACACACACACACACGGCAGGACAAAGAGCAGCCTGTTTCAGCTGTGAGATAGAGCTGATATGGTCTGACAGAAGAGCATCATTTCAAGAGTTTGTCTCCAGTTTTGTGTTAGTCAGTGAGGCAGCTTCATTCAGGATGAAGCTCTGTTCATTCTAATCCAGCTGATTAATGCTTTAAAGCAGAACAGTTTCTGTTCAAGATGCAGATGCAGGTTAGTTTATTTTCTGCCGTCTGAGTGACGAAAGCTTCACTTCCTTTAAGGACTCGTGATGTCTTCGATGTTTGCAGCGATCAGACTCCCGACATCTGGTAGTAAAGGACAAAATGAAACATTGATAGTGAATCACTCTAACTGCTGCTCTCTTACAGTTTTTGTCAAGTGTGCATGCTGCTGTCGACTCTTCCCTTTAGATTAGATTAGATTAGATTCAACTTTATTGTCATTACACATGTATAAATACAGGGCAACGAAATGCAGTCTCCTCCCCTCTAGTCGCCTCGCTCCTCTCGTCCTCTCCCTCGCTCTCTTTCTCTTCTCAGGCCTCCTCTATCTTTCCATCTGTCTCGCTCATCCCTTTGTGCGTCTTCAGAGGCCGCCCGGCTTGTCTCGTGGTGTCTCTTTGTCCTCCGTCCGACGCCAGCCGACTTCAAAGCAGGCGAGAGGCATGAAGTGGACGTGGAGGCGAAACAGACACCGGAGAGAGAATGAGAGGATGAGGAGGATGAGGAGGATGAGGAGGATGCAGATTCAAGAATAAAGAGAAGCAAAACCCCAGATATACAAACAACTGCTACACTGTCTACTGTCACCTTA
>CAAKHC010015341.1:10678-34018 GCA_901007825.1 Macroramphosus scolopax
CCCCCCCCCCCCCCCCCTAGCCGCTGTCCCTGCTCATGTGTAAAGTGTGCATGCATGTGAGTGGGCGTATTTGCCTTTTTTGCATGTGTGTGCATTTGTTTTGTATCTAACACAGGCGCAATAGTCTTGCCCCTCTCTCTGCAACATATACATGTCAAAGAGCGGGTTTATCTGGCAGGATGTGAAAGATTAAGATGGAGACGGATGGTCCCGGTGATCGTGGCGTAGATAAGCCCTGTGGTGCAGGAGGCCCCATGGATCAAACGGGTCCCCGGGTGCTGGTGTCTTCACCCCGAGGGTCCAGTTTTGATGTACAGGACTTCATACTGGCTTCTGTTGCAACCAGCCTGCTGCACCTGCGATGCTGAAGAGGGAGCAGGCTGTTATTAAAGGGCTGTTTGTATTGCCTGCTGCTTTTTTCATTAACAAGGAATCTTATATCATCGCCTCTGAATATTGCATGAGGTTCAGGGAGGCCTGCTTGTTGTGACGCCGTCGTAATATTTCACAACAATCAAAGATGGATGAGCCTATTCTTCTAGGTAAATAGAGGGAGGCCCGGCGCCGATGAGGAACCGTCCAAACATGGTGACGGTGACACGAGAGTGATTGGAGTCCATAAAAATGAAAAGGCAATGTAAGACAAATTGTGCCGGCCGGAGACGAGAAAAGCAAAGTAAATGAAAGGGAACAGGGAGAGGACAAGAGAGGGAGACAGAGCGAGAAATCAAGACGGAGGCAGTGACAGAGTGAGGAGGATAAAAAAGCGAGAGATGGGGCTATTAGAGGTTGAGAGAAAGAGTTAGTCAGAGACCCACGCTGCTCCCAATAATTGAAAAGGCACCAGGATTTAGAGCTTAGCTGGGTTCGTTGGGAGCGGTTGAGAGGCTGGTGGGTGCGGTGGGGGGTGGGGACGCTGCATTGCAGAGTGCAAGGAGCAAGAACAGCCAAACGCCTTGCGGCGCTCTGCTCCACCACCTCCGTAGTCGTCATTAGCGCAACACGGTGAAAACGACCCTCCAAGGCCCATAATAAGCAGTGAGGCTGCAAAAACATTATGGCTGAATCCATATAAGCTAATTACTGTAGGGGTCTGATTTTCCTTTTTTTTTTTTTTGGAAATGAAAAGCACCGTGCAATAAAGAAGAAGGGTGGACAGCTTTAAAGGAGAAAATAAAATACCATAATGAAGTTCATGTTCCTCCAAGTAACTGACTTCCACTAAAGTCAACGACATTTTGAAGATGAGTGTGTCTGCTGAAGTGTGTGCGGAAGCAGCAGCGTAAAGATCAGACCGTCATAAAAAGGTCTTTGTCGTTTCTTTATTACGCTGCTCGGGACGCCGTGCGTTGAGCGTCTCCAGCGGGTCCATGTGGGCTCTCCTGCAGCCACCAGATGGTTCGTTCAGTATAAGCACAACCAGAACACATTAAACTGCTGCTAATGGACTCGTACTTCAATGTGTGTATGTGTGCTTTTGCAGAAAGTGCCAGAAGTTTCCCCCACATTGATTTTGTTCCTGGTCCAGCTCATCCACTTCCTTAACTTGCTAATACATCTTGGACGACAGACAGGACTTCATGCCACTATACAAACACACACACACACATGCATACACATATATGTTGACCTGTACACACACCACGATCCGGCTGTTTGTCACGGGCCCGTCTCATCAGCATGCCTGTTCTTTCCAGGGGGGGGTGGGCCTGATACAAGATACCCGCGCCCGGTCAATCCTCCTCACATTACTGCCTCCGCAGTGCGCTACTTCATATACACGTGAAATATTGATGTGCTTAATTTAACCCCCAGGGTGATCAGGTGTCCCTTCCTACCCTAAGAGGAGCCCCAACTGAAACCACACCCCCTCCTGGCCCGGCATTGGTTGACGTGTAGTGTTTAGTTTTGCCTCACTGGCCGGTTTGGCACATTCAGCTGGTGTTTTATTGGATTCACTGCTGGCTGTGACCTTGTGTGCTGTGATTGGTTGTTGCTTACCGAGCCTGCACTGTCCAGAATCATATCAAAGTTATGTTTCGTGGAATATATACTGACGTGGGTTTAGACATAAAAAAAATCAATTGGATAGGTTGTGTACAAATCATGTCAGAGTTAGGGTACAGACCAGCCGTGTGGATACGAGCGGTGTGTCACTCGTGTGTGTGTGCGGAGGAGAACCAAGGATGGACGGCTGCCTGCTTCTGCAAACTAAAAACACAATGGCTTTCATTTTTGGGATGTAACATTCGGGCAGGGTTCTTCATCCTGTTTCTGTTGACCACAATTTCCTGTACTGGAACAAAAAAAAACCCCGTTGCTGTTGTGTGTTTAACAGAACTCCCCCACTGTGGAATGGGTTCTTCCTCGGCCTGCGCTACAACCCTCCGTCAGGTTTCTCCATCCTCCTCGTAGTTCTGACAGTCAGACTAATCAACCGCCGTGGGTGAAAACAAAACCTCCTTGGCGGTTGTTCAGTTTGTGTGACTGTATATATGGGTATGATGATGGGAAGTCTTGGTGCTGCCTTGTGTGTGTGTAGGTGGGTGAAGAGCTGCCTCAGCCTGTCGTTGCTCCTTTTCCAAACATGGTCAAATTACCGTCCAAATATTGTAGAACAACGTGAATCTTACTTGACTTTTTTTAGACATCTCGGTAGGAGTGTGATAAGTCCGGCCGAGGACATCCTGCTCGTCCTGTCCCGGGTGTGTTCGCCTTTTTAAAAGTGCACACGGCAGCAGCATCGTGGCCTGGTTTGCCTTACTAGGACAAGCCAACATGGAGTCATCTGCAAAAGCAGGAGGGTTTATTCAAACTCCCACTGGCCTTTCAAAAACCCCCAACATCCCAGTTACAGCATGTTCCTGTTGCCTAGCAACCGGTTGGGTCTTGAGAGAGAAGAGAGGCGTCATAGATGTGCATGTATAGCCACCGCTGAATGCGAGAGCAAACACTCCGCTGCCTTTCCCTCCCCTGTGAGCGGCTCACTCTCTCCACAACCTCACAGCGATGTAATGGAGCATTTCAGAGGGGCCGGCCTCCGCCGAGCATCTCCGATGACACTGCACATATTTACCATCATTTATTATTGACTCATTAGTCTGGTCGATAACAACCAACAGACATTTTCACAATCAGGCAGTTGAATTATTATTTATAACAAACGACATGAGACTCGATATAAAGTTCATGATCTTTTATTTGAAAAAAAAATAAAGACTAGCATGTACAACTTGGAATGAATGTAAACTGAACTCAGATGAACAGTTGTAAAGACAGGTGCGCTGACACTCCTAGCAGCATGCGCTGTGAATACAGTACACCCCTCACTATGCTCTTGTCTGAGTCAAGAAACAGAAGAAGAAAAAGAAAAGTGAAGGCCAGTGATTCTCTCTTGCAAGAAAAGAGGACAGACACTCCATCTCAGCGAAAAAAAAAACAGAAAAAGAAAAAAGAAAGCTCACCGTAAGACTCTTTAAGTCCCCCCTCCTTTAAAGGGCAGGACGCACAACTACTAAGATGGCTGTCCAAATAACATAACAGAAAACAAAAGAACATGCCAAACATTTGAAAATGTATTTTTGTACATTTTTTTTTCTCTTTTTATCTAGCATACAATTAAGTCCGTTTTCCACTTAACGCTTTAGTTAGAACCTGGTATATTCTCTCTTCTTAACAGAACAGGGTTCCTCTCCAAATACAAAAAAACTGTACCAAACCAACAAGAGGACAGCTTATAGTGGAATCAGCACGCTCTGGTAGCCCGGAGGAGGGATGGGAGGCAGGGGGTTAGTGCTCCGGTCTCAAGCTGCATGCATGAAGAACAAAAAACAGAGAGAAAGAAGAGATGGCCAGCCCAAACATTTACCACTAGCAAATGGAACTGGAAGGAGTTCCCCAAATGCTTCTGCTTTAGTCTGAAGGTAGTAGTTACAGGGTTGATGTTATTATTTTTACTCGTTAATTACTGATGCTAAACTGATCTCCGGGGGGAGGGGACAGGATCACTAACCATCTTTTTCATGCAGATATTTTTGTATATTTTTATATTTTCCCTTGTGGACAGAAGGATATTTTATTCAACATTCAATTATTTTCTATACAGAAACAGTATGAATAAATGAACATTTTTCTTCCAAGAGGTAAGTAAAACATTTGGATTTTTTTTTTTCTTTTTCTTTTTTCTTCTAAGAGGGGACAGAACGGGGCGGGCAAGCTTCACTTTGCGGTCATCATCTGTACAAACTCTGCAGGGAGACAAAGAGAAGACAACAGGGCGTCAGGTTTAGAGGGGACACTCACACACTGGCAGAGCCGGCCGCCAGGAAGAGCAGTCGCATGCAACATTGTTCAATGCTTTATTAACTTTTTAATCAACTTGAGCAGGTTCAGAACACACATCCTAATTAGTGTCCCCTTCTCTGTTCATCTCATTAAACCCATTTGATTAAAAAGCTCCTGCATTGTGCTTACAGTTGACGGAAATATGCATACTCACACCTACAGGCACACACTAAATAAAAACACATGGTGACAGATGATGATAGATGTTCCTCCATGGCTCGGTGATACTGTAGAAGTAGGGCACGTTTCAACCAGGACTTATGGACTGTTCATAATACACCAACAGCCTTCCAGAAAATGAGTGCAGTGTCTCATGTAATGTGCTAAGGGACTGACAGTAGGGGGAAGGGAGAAAGAGGAAGAGAAAAGGCTCCTGGCACACTGATGATGATTCAGAAGGATGGTTCCTCCCATCTCTGTTGAACAGGCTCCATCTATACACTCTATCTAATAACTAATATTAAGTGTGGCTGGCTTGTCTTTCTCTTGCCCTCGGAGAATAACAATGGCCGCCCTGATTAATAAAAGCTTCTACCTGGAGTGGCCTAGAAACTGAAGTTGTTTGTGCATGAAATGCATCATTAACTTTTCATATTTGTTTTCTTTACCTTCGTAGTTGACCTGACCGTCTCCGTCAATGTCTGCTTCTCTGATCATCTCGTCCACCTCCTCGTCCGTTAGCTTCTCTCCCAGGTTCGTCATGACGTGACGGAGCTCTGCGGCGCTGATGTAACCATTACCGTCCTGCAAACACGCAGCATGGGATCAAAGGTGTGAAGCAGAAGAATCCTAAAGGTTCAGACTGTTGGGTCAGGAAATCCTGACCAGATCCATTAATAATAGGTGTTACATGAGCAGGAAGATGGAAATGAACTGGCGAGACTATTTAAAAATGTCCCAGATGACACTTAAATGTCTTTTTAGGCTGAAAATGAGACAAAAAAAATCTGTCTCTTATTTCCTTATTACGGCCTAAAAACATTGACCTTATTTACCTTGTCAAATACCCGGAAAGCCTCGCGGATCTCCTCCTCGCTGTCTGTGTCCTTCATTTTTCTAGCCATCATGGTCAGAAACTCCGGGAAGTCAATGGTTCCATTACCTGGAATGGGCGGTCAATGAGTTGCCATTTAATCAAAAATTGCAATTACTTAAAACTCAGTTAAGTAGAGATAATATAAGTGAGCATTTAGCTGAAAAAAAAGCACCTGAATGGAAATATTAATTTGGTCTCTGGTCATTTCTATACTGTAGATGACATAACATTATCATATGGAGCATTATTTGTCTCCCGAGGACTTCCTGGCAGGGACGGTGCAACCTACGACACAAGTAACCAGAGGGGAGAGGCCCTGATTAACACGGCTACCGCAAGCTGAAAGGAGAGGGGATGTGTGTGTTCCTCGGTCATCCTCAGGCAAACCATGGTAAGAGGGACATTATACACAGCGCAGCAGCATTATAGGGGGAACCAGTCATCCATAATGGAGACATGTACTGTGCAGCTCGGCCTTCTTGGAGACTATAAATCAAAAGGCTCTTCTCTCCCCTGTCGGAAGCCTTGGCTGAATCGGGAAGGAGGAAGGCAAGAAAGGGGATGGGAGGCTTCAACTGATTGTATCCAACCTTAAGGGTCTATACTTGTACATCTTTGTGGGACATCCACAACATGATTTCTGATAGATGTGTTGGCAGCGCTGTTTGCGGTGGTATTAACGGCAACTGCTGTGCTGCTGGCGCATGTATAGATGCATCAGGATCAATATCCATGTTACCGTTGTTAAGACAAGATTACCAGGAGATCAGACCCTCTTGTAAGAGGAAGGATCTATAAGGGGCTCAGCGGATCACCAACTGCAACCACAGGGCGGAGGGGGGGAGGATGGTAGTGAGTCTTACGGTGGTGGTAAGCCTTGTCTTTAAGTAGACCTGGAGATGTTAGGTGCGTGTGTGGTGTATTATAGTTGAAAAACTCATACAGAAATGTGTGATGAAGTTTAAGCGAAGGTCAGGGACACTGAGGGAGGATTAGCACTGGGTCAGGGCTGGGGGGGTGGTGGTGGTGTTGTACAAAGATTAGACAATGATAGAGCACGCCTTAGAGGGACAGAACAAGAGAATGGAGAGAAGGGAATGGATTTGCGTGTGGGACGAAAAAGGGATGCAAAAATGTGATAGGGCAGATGGTGATCTTGTGGCCCGGGGTAACAATCCAAGGACCTGTTATCTAACACACAGAGAGAGCCAGCAGCACGGAGGGAACACATGCTGCCACTGGGCCTGAGATGAAGCTATGGGGGGTTTGTCCCAGTCTCGGAGAAGAGCAGGACAGCAGCAAAAACCAGTATCTGAGGGGAACAATGAGTATAGAGGCAAGGCAGCCATCGCAGTCCCCTCTAGGGATAACTGCTCAAATGAACCACAGGCCAGCTGCTGCGGTGGATGAGAGAGGGAGGGATGGAAGCAAGGAGGGATGTGAATATAGGGAGGAAGGCAAAGAGATAATGGTGGGAGGGAAAGAGAAAAAATGAGAGAGAGGGAGGGAGGGAGGGAGTGGGCGGTAGAGATGAGGGAGATGTGAAGAGGAGAGATATAAGGAGTGAACCGAGTGGGAGATGGTGCGATTACACATAAGAGGTGCTGACGCAAACTATAAAAGACTGAGGCATCTCAGCACACTTGAATGTGTGGTCATTGTTTCCGTGCATCATAAAACCCCCCTTCTATCGCCATGATAAGAAAGATGGGATTGTGTAATGATGACGAGTGTTGTGCTTGGTCTAAAACTCGTATTTTTGTCATACTATCATGAATGGGATACTGACTTTTTTCTTGTTTCTATTACGGGGATCCGCTGCAATAAATGCAGCAAGCAGGATGATGATGATAGGTTTTAGGCCAGAAATGGAGAAGAGTAGCGTCCTTGTGTTGTTTAAGCAGGCGTTGTTACCTTATATCAGTGTGGTTGTAGGATAAACAGCAGCAGTTTCATTTCATACTGAAGTAAATTGCAGCATGGCCTTTACAATCAAACAGTCAAGAGCCTATTTCGTTTACCAGTTTTCCTTCCATCCTCTTCATTGCCACAGCCCCCTTGTTTAGTAAATATAGCTGATTTTCAATGGGCCAGCTGACATCCCATGGCTGCCGATGTGGGTACTGGATGTGCAAAGCGCAGAAAGGCCTTATGTAACCACTTTTATTTTCCATTACTAGCTTCATTGCTGTCTGACCTAGATTGCATCAGCCAAGGGAGGCAGAGGCAGAACAAGGGGATGTTGGTGATGGTGTGTCTATGTGTGTGTGTGAATGCTTGCTCTTGGGTGTTACTGAAAGGGAGTGGGAGGGCGCTGAGGATGGTGAGAGGGAGCTTCAATAAAGGGGCAGCCACGCTGTGGTGCAATTGATTTCTGCTGATCAATGTAGTCCCATTTACCAAATCCTATAAGCTGACAGAGCACCAATGGGGTAAAGGCCCCAATAACAGCTGACATCCTCGACTCTACTGCCCAAGGGCGACTGGCTTGGATTCTACTCGACAACATCTTGGGCTCTTTCTCTTCCAGTCACAGTGCCGTAGAGCCACTGCAGGAAAGGACGAAAACTCAGTAAACAGAAGAATCTGTCTGAATTATGGTACGCTAACACTGACAGTGTTTTGACCAGTTCTGCTTACTCGTACTGAAAGCACTTCCTGCACCTGTCAACTATGAATGAGCCGAACACAGAGTGACTTAAACGCTGACATAGAGGGACACAGTATCTAAGACAAAGCTGGCATGACAATAGGTTTTGACTGTTGGTTGACAGATTGTAAAAAAAAAAAACGGGATGGAGTCGGGCAACAACACCACTGCATTAATGGACATCACATATTTCTAACAGAAGTACCAATACTGAAGTCGGGCAAACAATATACAATTGGTGTGGTCTGCCCATCTTCTTTATTGATTGGTACATAAGAATTCAACTTTAGTGGTCTTGGAAAACCACAGGGAAAAGATCATTAACATTTAAGACACTTATTTTTATCCCGTCCTTCGTGACATCGACCGCCACTTTGTTTCCTGATTGTAAGCTGACGAAAAATAACACAATTTTTTTGCATTTCCAGGCTGCTTTTTACACCGTTTTACCGTAACGTGTCCTGAAATGCAGCACCCTTAGTTTATGCCCTATTTTGGAAAAGTGGAGTACTGACAACTTTTGCAGCTCATCATAAGTGCAATCACACGTACTGCGCTGCCCACCACCGCAGGTAAATTGTAGACCTGTGATAAACCCGTGATTTTTTCATCTGAATTCATCTGATTTTACATCTGTTAGATTAAGAGTGGAACATCAATTAACATTGAGTGTTCCAGTAATGTGTTTGGAGAATAGACCCTTTAATGGCTGACGTCATCATTACGTCGCAGTATTAGCTGGAGGAAAAAAACAAAGATAAACTGGAGATAAATTAATTTCAACTCAGAGTGCTTTGTCGAGTGCCTGATAGGGGTACTGGATTTATATAAATACTTGAAATTTGATCACATACCAGCTGCCACTGGGAGAAGAAGATGTATGACAACTGTGGTTAAACATGATAAGGAGAAAGGAATCGGATGGAGGCTTTCATTTCAAATGCGACATTTAGGTTAGCTACTTGCCCGTCCATGCAAGTGCAGTTTGCACTTGCAAGTCTTTGTAAGAGAAAGAATTCACGACTGACACACCCAGAATGACTGACTTACGAATGTCGTTACTTTACTCCAACTGGTAAATCAGGCATGAGTAAACTCACCGTCAGCGTCCACCTCATTGATCATGTCCTGAAGTTCAGCCTCTGTGGGGTTCTGTCCCAGCGACCTCATGACGGTGCCAAGTTCTTTGGTGGTGATGGTGCCGTCGCCATCCTTGTCGAATAAGGAGAAAGCCTCCTTGAACTCTGCAGGTGGCGGAAATAAGAGAAGAGGTTAGACCACTGATTCTATGCAGTTGCAGAAATGGGTTACGCTGGGATGCAGCAGTCAGGGAGAGACGGTTAAATCTGGTAACATGGCCTGTGTTAACTATGTTTGTGCTTGTCAGTTAATTGGGCCCACATGAGCCCAAACAGAACAGAAGTTGTACATGTGCTACGTTGAAAACCACACATGGATCTCATCCCATGCTGTGAAAAAAAGAGAAGCAAGCAGACTATCGAAAAAGAGCTGACAGTTTTACTTAAAATCTGCCTACTTGTTAAAGCCGGCTTCTTAAGCTACAGGCCATAAAAACCCATCAAGGGAATCTGAAGCACAGGAAATATTGAGGATTATCCTTGAAGCCTTAGCAGAAGCTAATTAGCCACAGAGGGGTCTTGGTTGAGAGAAAACTGTGCAGCCTCCAATTTCAGTACAGATCTTTCTTTCTATCTAGATTATTTCTATATGAAGGATACCAAGGTGCCTTAATGATTGAAACTACTTGTAGACTTGGAAAACTGTGTCTTCACTGTGGCTTCAGTCCTGAGTCATGACATGCAAATACTTCTTTCACGTATTTCCTGTTCATTTTGAAAAGCCAAGGATCTGCCAAGGGAGGGCGGAGACCAAATACTTCAATGTTCTGTCACAATATAGGTTTTCCATCTGTTATTTGCAAGTAACCAGGGGAGCTAATAAGTGATATCACCTTGTTCTTGTGACAGAGGAACCTTACTGACTAACAAAGAAGCTGTGTGTTGGAAAAAGAAAGGTTCTTACCTGCAATCTGCTCCTCTGTTAGTTGGTCAGCCTGTGGGTGAAAGAGGGGGGAGAGAGTTACAAACAAACTTTTCTGTCATCACATTCCACACTGTCCCCTCCCACTAACCACACATTTCAACACAGGAAACAAAGCACAGAGGCCATCAGAGGGTCAGATGGCCTCTGTGCTGGACCACTATTACACATCAAAATCTAATCTACTCACGGGACTGCCATGATTTGCCAATGACAATTCCCAAAATTAAGCCATTGGCTAGCAGTCAAAACTCTGGGGGTGACAATGTTGAGCAGTTCTTGTTTCAATATTTGTAACTTAGTTTCCTTTACATTTTTGAAGAACGAATAAAGCATGCTTAAGACCTTTAATCTTAGTTGATAACTTCAGACTCAGTTTGATTTCTATTGATGCTACAAATTAATAAATAGACTTTATCAAGCTTTCAAAAGGTTGTTTTAAAAGGTTGTTCGATAGAGTCCGTGAAAGTTATTTGACCTCAAGTATAAGCATATAGGAAATATCTCAAAGGCACTGCATTAATTTAACCTCCATCTGATGAGGGCTCCTATGGGATTGGCTTACACCACGTACAAAAGTAGAAACTGATTGTCCCATAAGAGGGCCTGCCGGGCAACAAGGCAGTGTGATAAAACGGGAGTGCTGTCTCTAGACCAGGAGAGAAAATCTTTTGGCGGGGTTGTTTTAGGTCATATCAACATGGGAGTGTTTTCCATGGTCCTACCTACAGGGGAAAGGCCTGCTGCGTTGATAACTCACATGGGTCCCCACCGGTGTGTTATTTAGAAAAAGTTTATTATTATTGTTGACAGACCACACTGACATCATTGTACCTGGCAGCAAAGACGGAACACACACAGACAAACATGAGCAGTCACAGATGTGCGCACACACTAACATACACAACCCCTCCTAGTGGCCTTTTTCCTTAACATCAATACTTTCCATCCCCATATTTCCTGTGAATTAGTCAGAGTACACAGTTCTGACTCAAAGCAAATTCCTACAGCCTATTGGTTTATATACTTGTACCAGCAATCAAGCTTTGGATACAGCAAAGTACACATCCAATAGCAAAGTCATCCTTAAATCCTGTAGTTGTGGAAACATGACTGTCGTTCAGACCACTATTGGAAGTAGGGATATTATATTTTGTAAACAAAACCAGTTAATTGAACTTGTTGCATAATGACTACCCTCGGACAAGATTTATTGTATTGCTGATGACACACCGCAAGATGACCTTTAACTTGGGTGCTGCAAAAACAGAATACTTCTGATGGCTTGAGTAGCAGCCACTGGATGGATCAATACAGCCAGCAAGGGTTCATTGATAACTTCAGCAGTGCTCATGCTATTAGCTGACATTATTCAATAACCTGCCTCACACAGAACAGCGCCTGCTTCTCGCCTCCTTTTCATCTGTGAGAATGGGAAATGTCAAGAGACAAAGCAGTCCAGCTGATGCTAACATGCCACCCAGCAACATTCTTTGTCTCCTCTGAGCATTTCCTAGTGCCATTTTTTTCTGTCCTACTCATTGCTCATGTTGCTTCCTTGTGTTATTCCTCACTCTTTATCTATTGATGCGTCGCCCTTCCTATCTTCCCTTAGTCACCCACTTTGTCATAATGTGTCGCTCTTGCTGTATCTTTCTGTCCCCCTGCCTCTGTAGGTGGACTGGGTGTGGGGTTTGGTGACTCAGTGCTATGGATCCTCCACTGGATGAGGCCCAATCTGTTGAGCCTCACAGTGCTGCTGCACCACCAGGCCCACTATCGGCCCATCCCTTCCTTTTCCTCCTCCTTTCCTTGACACTTGGACCTCAGCCAATACCAACTCCTCCACCTCTAGACCTGTCCCCTCTAGGTATCCCTTTTTGTCTCTGTTCAGAGGAAATTCCCTATGATTCACAATCCACAGTATCCCATGGACAGGGTTGTGTGCTGCCAGGCCCCCAGTCTTGGGAACAGCTTGCAAAGGAATAGCAGTGTGTGTGTGTTTGGTGATGGGGGGGTGCTCTACTGGCACTAGTTCGCTGGCATGAGTGGGTCAACCCCTCCCACTGTGGCCCGGGCAGCCAACCCCAGCAATGCTCTCCAAACAGGACTGTGAGAGGCTGGAGGCAGTTCACTGGACCAGTAAAACCTGATGCCATAATACCCTTATACAAATATACTGCATTATTTTCCAATCCCATTGCCTTCAATATGACACGTGATGCCAAATGGTGTTAACAGAAAAATATATTACAAATATATTTTTGATCAACTCTTGATCCATGCTCTTTTCAAGTTGTTCATCTGTAACTGTGAGTTTCACTAACAATTCCTGAAGTAGCATCTCTATAATAACCAAGTGAAAGGTGTAAAACCAGCTGTCACTTTGACAGATGGGCATGACACACACTTCCATTCACTCTGAAACAGGGTAAGAGTCAGTACGACACACACACTCTTTGTATGGGGGCACTGTGCTCAATAGATTGCTGAGGACCTCTTTGAAACTGGACAAAAGAACGTTAGGCCTTGGGGCCCGGGCTGTGTCTGGAGGGGAGGAGGGGAGGAGGGAAAAGGGTGGGTGTAAACAACACCAGCCTCCCTACGCCCTGCGGACAAGGCTGGTCCACCATATGGCCTGGTGATGGTAGGTGGCTGGGTACTCCTCCGCACCACAGGCAGCACTTTATCGCTCCTAGACACTGGGAACGTGGGACATGGCTGGGTATTGCCGCTGAAGTATATAAATTATTCATTGCAGTGGATCAGATGTCCTTCAAATTTACTAAACATGCATCAGCAAACAAGAGTGTAACGGGAATCTGATAGGGCCTTAGCATGGTGGGTCTACTTATTCGATACTTCCACCTCAATGGGGGAGGCTGTTTCCACTTCCATGGTTGTATTGAAGTGTACAAGGGCATTGCGGCTGGGGTTCAACTTTTTAGAGATGCTGATAAGCAGGCGAACTCCATAACAATTCCACTTTACACTCCAATTACTGCGCTACATTGCAACGTGAACCTGCATCACAGCTCGATACCATATATGGGATATTTGATCACAGCAGAGGGGGAAGACAGACTATGGCTTCTTGACTCCCTTAGGCCATTAATGATCTATCAAGCTTTACAATCAATGGATTTGCTTGAGGGCCTCTTTTCGACAACCAAATAATTTCCACTTGGTAACTTCTTATGTGACGTAGCCAGTGTAGGGGCTCTGTTGCATTAGCTGTTTGCAGATGTCAGTGCACATGTAAACGTGTGCCTCCAACATCTGGAAATTGGTTAAAATGCTCTTATAGTTACCGAAGCCTGTCACAACCTCGTGGATTACACAGGTTTTTGTTAATACAGAATGATTTGTAGTGTTTCCAGGATATCAAGACTGAAGACTCATATTTCACAACCTTATGTGTCGACCAAACTTCACATCTGTTGATGTTTGGAAGTTGCCAATGTCAGAAAGGATTTCCTGAACTCTATCATATTTGTATAACATCAAAAAAATTGCAATGTGGTAACAAAATCCGCCTATATTACACAATAAATCTTAAGATATTGCAGCCTAAGAAAATCCCTCAGCGCCTGTAGTAAACGATGATTTTATTTTTAACTCTTACAGGCTAAGTGGTACGATGCAACGTAGGTATAACCATGTCATTGCAGAATATGGTCAGCTTCCGCTGAAAAGATACAATCGTATCACCCCCCACCATAGCACGGCTTGGCTCGGCTCGAGCAGCAGAGATGGTGCAACCTAAAAGAGAAACCAGACGCAGCCAGCTCGTTTTCCTCCCGAGCAGAGAGGGTATGTTCGCGGGTTCACCGTGTTCGGAGAGCGGCCACACAGTTTGGAACACGGCTGAACACGTCGGTCCCGTTAGAAAATGTCAGCACAAGTCTCTGGTATGCTTCTATCAACGGACGGTATCTTCCCAACACGCCTGCGCTCTTAAGGCGGATTGTGAAAAGTACCCTCATGTTCTTATGGCTGCAGAATTATGCTGTAATAACACTGAATGGTTTCCTAGTTATCCCGATACCACTAAATCTAGTCCAATAAATAATTGGATCGCCAGAATGCAGCTGTGAACCGGCTCGATAACGTTGTACGTTAGCCCGAATAGCCACGAATACTCTATGAATTGCGCAGTTTTGAGGAAATACGTTCCAGTTTCTGAAGGTGAACATCTTCTCGGAGGTAAACCCGCCAAGACAGACAAATAACATGATTTACAACGCTTCGCGTTTTCAAATGAACTAGCTTAACATATCAAATGCGCTTTGCGGGCGTTTTCCGTCTCTGCGCATACGTTATAATGCTAAGAGGAGTAAGAGGAATCGGTGAAAAGCAGACAGATGAACAGAAAAGCAACAGCATTTGCACTTACAATACTCAGGTTTCCACATATTTTAAAAAAACATTTCCCCTAGTGAACAGAATGAATGAGAATACATACCATGTCGGATGGGTTGTGTGCTTGTCGGTCTGTGGAGGCAGACTAGGCGAGTGCTCGTTCCTTAGATGGAGTTCCACTGGCGGGTTAGGAGTGTGTATATTGGCCGTGGCCAGAAAGGGGATTGTCTCTGTATCCCTCCGCCACACTAGCACTGATCACTCACTTCCTTATTGCAATTCAGTGCTGTTGCAGCAGCCCAGGCCTCCAGAAGAAGGCACGCCAATCACCCAGACCCAAACAGCTGCAGTGTATGGAGAGCATCCTTGCACTCATATACAAACTACATGATGTTTCCTACTCACCTGAATATGGATTATCCATATCGTAATGTAAATGCAGAATATTGCCAAGATAGCATCACATCATCACTAATACATTAAACATCTCATTGTGTTTGTGAGCACTGTCGGTAAAGCAAGGAATTTACAGGTCATGTTCTGACCCTCAGCTTATTAGAATCTGGTCTACATCACAGGAAGCGTGCAAAACAGATATACGAAGTGTGATAAGGTCCTTTAAGGAAAACATTTTATGTATTTTTACACATACTGGAGTTTAAGTTAAATAACACACACATACACAAATAACACACATCCTTTGAGAGTGTTTAGGCCAGGTTAGCTGACTTTCAAATAAAGCCGAACACTAAAGTTTAATAAAAATATATACTTAGGTATTTTGGTGTAAATGAACGGTGCATTTGTCTCGGTTTTGATAAATTCTGACTTATCTGGCAACACTTGACTCGGCTTATCTTGTCTGTTAATTTCCCATTTAAGATATGGACCATCCCTATATAACGACAAGAGATATCTATAGCCATAGGTGACTGATGTTTATGTAAAAATATGGATATTATACAACTGTCAAATAATTACAGAACACAAAATGATTAGGCACAAATAAGGCCTTTATCTCCAAATTCTTAAACATTGACCATGGAACAGTTATTTCTTGTATGCTATATTATAAATGAATGTGCAATTTAACTATCTTTTAAAGCCATACTTAAACTTGAATGATTTGCAGACTGTGCCTTTAACTTAGAGAAGATAAGTATGAGTTCCCACAACTTTTGACTATATGTGATCATGAATATAAAAAAAAAAATCCCCACTGAAGCATGTAGCCTGACATATAATACTGCCATCTGTACATTTGGCGTTTTATTATCCCGGAAAGAGAGCCAGATTCCTAGCAGAGCACTATTTCTTTTACTGGCGGAGGGATACCACTAGTTTAGGAAGTAGCCTGGTTGACACTGGAGAATTTGCTGTGCCGCTGTGTGATGGCGATTCTGATTGGCTGCTGCAGACCCGCAATATTATACTCCATGTGTCGGCGGCGTTCATTGGCTACACGGGACCTGCATTGCACCAGGCAGTGGCACTTGATGGAAATATAATAAATTCAAATACAGTAAACTTTAAAACCAACTCACCCTTTAGGACAGTCTTTCCAGCACTTTATTAATATGCCTAAATACTTTGATATGTTTGGTTAAGACAAATAGAAAACGCTATATTTTTTCCCGTAGTACATGACAGGCCCTATATGGGAAGTGCGCAGACCTACTATTGGCTACTACATTGGTGGAGGGCCTACGTACAATTTATAATGAAGCATTGCAGGGTTGTTTTCTGTTAATAGCCGAACATAAACCGGGTTTCGCTTCATTTAATGGAAAAAAAACCCGAACTTGTTTCAGTCATTCGTCCATGCAAACGTTAAACGCAATACACATTAGTAAATGACGACGCAAAACGTGTCAAACCACATAATATCTCAGAGTTGAGTCAATAATAATAATAGTCTTCACAAATAAAAAGTCCTCCAGTCTACCTCAGTGGAAACTAACAGCGCCACCCAGTGGACAAAGTGCAGAGTTACAGCAGCAGGAGAGGATAAGATCCAATGTGTCACTGACACTTCTGCCCACAAGTTACAGCATCTCAATTTACCATTGAAATAAACACCTGTCTCAATTATTTGTAATTATTATTTAATAAGATGAATAGATTCATTATTTAAATAAAAAAATGTCCTCATCCTCATGAAGGGCTTATTGCACGTCTGTATCCAGTGAGTCAACATGGGGGGCCATAACTGCATCTGACCCCGCCCAAGAAAAAATTCCAATAATAGTGATTTAAAACCTCTCTACAATACGCCTTCATTTCTCTTGCTTCACTTTCTGCAGCAACCCAGATATTCATTAGTGACTAACCGAGGTGAGATTACTTTCTGTATCGACCTTTACCCTTAGCGGAAAAATAAAGTTTGGTCACAATCCTATTTCTAACCTTAAGCCTGTTCTTGCCCTTTAAACCAGATAAATCAATAGGTTCTGAAGCATTTCACAAGATTTAATCACCCCCTGTTTGAGATCGGTTCACAAAGTACATATCAGGAGGGACAGTGGTTGTCCAGTAATCAGAAGGTCATTGGTTGAATCCCAGGCTGCCTCAGACACTGAACCCCTAATTGCATTGCAGCTTCCCCGATCAGTGTAGGAATGTGTGTGTGAGGCAGGAACTTTATAAAGCACCTGAGTACTTAAGCTTAAAGGTTGGCACAAAAAAAATGCAGCCTTTTAATGTTTATGCAGAAAGAAACATTGTTGTCAGCTGTACCAGGTAAATACACTTCAAATGAGTCCTTCAAAAGTTGATGCTCGCTGTAACCCCAGCAAATACCAACTTCCCAGCAAACTTGTGCAAATTACGAGTTTATCTATATGTTCTGCACGGCCGGAGTACTTGAGCCGGTATGTACCGTGGTAATCCCTTTGTGTTATACTCTTGAACAGGCTTTGCTGTTGAGCAGAGCTCTTATAAGCAGAGCACAGTCTGTACACATCATGAATGAACAACAATGTGAACGTGACATCGCAGAGAGTGCCAACGCCACGGTCAGCCCTGCCTGCTCTTTCATTCCCCATCAGTATCTGTACGCTAACGGAGGCGGTTTAGAAATGCCCAACCCAGAGCCTCCTTGAGCTGACAGGGCAAATGCCTCATTAGAACGCACACCGCACTTCTATTACCACTCCTCGCCTCTGTGGCCTAATGTGCCACAGTTGATTTAAATGTTGGGGTTTTTTTTTTTTCTTCCATTTGCTGAATGTGCTGCGATGTGTGAGCTGCAGTTGAAATGCGTGACTGATTTAATAAGGAGAGTGTTTCCGAGGAGGGGGCTGCAGCAGTGGCCGCTCGAGCCCAGGGATGGCCCTGTAAAGTGGTTGGATGCTTGCTGCATGGGGGCCCACTTTCTGCTGAGCGTGGAGTTGCACACGGTTCCACATCAAGAGGAATTAAATCAACGCCAGTGTTCCGCATGTCAGACTGCAGCAAAGGCAGCTTAGCAGGATTTACTTAACCGTGCTGCAATAAAGGCTGATTTTAATGGAGGACAGCAAAATCAAATCAGACTGCACTCATATAGTATAGCATATAGTATAGCAGATACTTGCATCAAACTCACTTTGACCTCCCTCAATCGCTTAGTAAATCCCTTTGAACTCTTAAGAGGGAAGAATTAGTGAACTGACATTACGCTGCACCCAGAGGGAATGTCCATGTAAAATGTTACACTTAACTCATTGTGCATTTGTGCTGTCGTCATACTAATAAATAGTAAAGAACGTTGCGCTTAAGGGAGAAGACAGAGCTTTCCTTCAGGCCTTAATCTTGAACTAACACGTATGAATCCACAGATTGTATGCAAAGATATCAAGCGGAAAAGGACCTCGTGTGGATGCAGCCATTTGTGACGGTGTAGAAGCATCTAGTACTAGTAGCTGTCAACAGAAGCTGCCTCTGTACACATAATATCTGCAAGCCACCATTCTTTAGTCAATAACGACGACTAACACACTTTCTTCAAACACATTTTTTGTCATTTTATTCACGGTGTTAAACACGTAACGGTAACAGGAGAGTGGGTTAGGCCAGACATGCACAAAATATATCAAAACTCTCTCTGGGGAGACAGACATGGGACTGCTGCCTCCTCTCTTTCACACGGCGATAGATATATAAAGGTGGGGTGAGAGGAAGGGAACAGTTGAAGGTTAGAGGTACAGCCCCTCTGGTGTGCCCTCCTGCTTCTTGTACAAGACGTTTTCCTTTGACTTCTTGAAGTCTTCATTGGTGACTTTCATACGGCGCTCCCGCAGGGCCATGAGGCCTGCCTCTGTGCAGATGGCCTGCAGGACACAGTGAGAGAGGAAGACGGGAGATGAAGAGAAAGCTTGACTTCACTTTTAATAAACATTTCTGCAAACGGACAGAGGCTTGTTATTGCTGCTGTGTGTTGTGCTGCATTCAAACGAGAAGAGTCCATATGAACGGGGTGTTACATGTTGGCGAGCAGAAATGGCAGAAGCCATGGAAGTGCATCATTTGGTTAATTTATCGAGTGTAGTTTTAATTTGTAATTATAAAACATGTGAGGAACATGTTACCCCCCTGGCCTCAAGCTTTATTGTTCCCCTCTGTGGTTTTTTTTTTAATAGAAGCTAAAATAGATAGCTAGCTACATTATGAGCTAAAGTACAACAAGGAGTATTTTGGTATCTTTGCTGTAGCTGTCCATGTTGCCTAGATACTGTGTACTCCGACCTAACCACCTGAATACTAAGCGTATCATGTACAGCTTCCCGTGTCTTATAAACGTGTTTCATTTGAATGCAGCATCAGTCAAACTTATGTGTGTTTCATTTTCCTACTAAACAAGTTAAAGTAGTAAATTTGGAAATATGACTTGCAGGAATGACAGAAAAAACAACCACAACAAATGTATCCGATACTACGGTATTAAGAGGATACACTATTTTAAATCAGTACTTCATAATACATTCTGTGAGCTTAGAAGTTTGAAAGGAGGCTTGAGGTTACTTTTGTTCTTCCAGCTTGCCAAATGAAAAACATTGTTAAAGACACCACTCAATTAACACCGTCTCGGGACAACATCTCAGGTGTGACTGACAATAACAAGTTTGGTGGAGTTTGGACTTGAAAACAGTCACGCTGCTTATTATCAGGAGGAACTTGCTTGCTGTTGTAAATCAATGTATCAAGTACAACTGATAATTCACAATGTGAGATTAAATCTACACCAAAGCGGCCATCTCCACACCAATCCACGTGCTCCAAGTGTCCCTCTGTGACCTGCCACATGAGGGCAGCAAAGTTTACTCTTCAAGCAGCGCAGAAACTCTTCAGATGTACTTTTGAATGGAGGATTTAATACAGTTAAATAGGTATTGACACTAGAATTATTTACAAATCCAGCCTTGGTGGTTAAAGTCCAAACAGCTAAGACCTAATGTCACATTCTGCTGAGCCACAGTGTCAACTGGGATCTCTAAGCCAAGACCTTTTGAACTCACATAATCCATAAAAGGACACTCACCAGGCGGGAGCATTAAAAAAATTGACAAAGTTCATCCCTGGTACCAAGAAGCAGCTTGATTGCATACAACCCTGAGCATGCCGCTTAATCCACTCCGGTATTAAGACGGTCAACTCCCACAGACACTATTATGGCAATGGAATGAAGAAGACACCCACACATCTGGCAGAGCATTTAAATTGTGTCTAATTCTGTTGGCCTACCTCTAATTCACAGACGGCTCCCTGCTTTAAAGAGAATGTGTCTCGCCAAAAAGGAAAATCTGTCTTTGTATCTACTGTCTCATTTTTACCTTAATGTCGGCTCCTGATAGATCGTCCTTAGCCAGAATGAGGTCATCAAGTGTGACATCATCTGCTACTGTCATGCGGCTGGTGTGGATCTGGAAGATCCTCCTTTTGGTCTTCTCATCTGGCAAGGGGAACTCGATCTTACGGTCGATTCGCCCTGGGGAGGATAGAAGAAAAGAAAAATCACAAACTAATTCTAGAGGTCTTCTGACATCTTATTCAACAGAATGATGTTAATAACAAACTACTGTATAAATGCAGCAGTATGATATTGTCTAATGTAAGAAATAACTTGAGGATGCTCCTTTGCCTATAATGAGTCTGGTTTCATTGCATAACTGTGTACAAGTGAACAAATAAAAAACATTAACATTTATGGAGGTTAAATCTGACATGACTTCTCTTCATGTAATGACTCAAGAGAATTGAGCCATCTCACAAATGTCAGTCAGATGTTTAGTAGACAGTCCGAGTGAGTCTTTAAACTCCAACTGACCAGGTCTGATGAGGGCGGGGTCCAAGGTTTCTATCCGATTCGTGGCCATGATAACTTTCACGTCGCCCCGCGAGTCGAAACCGTCCAGCTGGTTGAGCAGCTCCAGCATGGTCCTCTGGATCTCCCTCTCACCACCAGAGTTAGAGTCATACCTACCCAGCAGAGAGGAAATGTACATTTAACCACATGGCTTACATTGTCAGACTCCGATCATGGCCACATCGACAAGCTCATTCCGTATGTAAGGCAGAAAAATATCCAGTACAAGTCAAATACAAGCAAACTTTTGATTGGGTGCTGTTGCCTCTGGTCCTGGAAATTCCTGACGATATTTATAAGGAGGAGCAGCATAATGCTACTGAATTGCATCATGTTTAGCTGACTGAACTGAAATGGTGAAGAAGAATAATCACCCAATGAATCATTTACAATATAGAATGTGGATTTACCTCTTAGTACCGATGGCATCGATCTCATCAATGAAGACGATGGAGGGGGCGTGTTCCTCTGCCACCCTGAAGAGCTCTCGGACCAGCTTGGGCCCGTCTCCCAGGTACTTCTGGATCAGCTCTGAGCCCACCACACGCAGGAAGGTGGCAGAGGTCTGATTGGCTACGGCCTTGGCCAGCAATGTCTTGCCTGGTGCACAGATGACAGAAGACATTTCAGTACATTGGCAAAAATGTCTTTGGCATACGTATACATTAAATACAATACTGCAGCATAAATAGAGAAAAGAAAAAAAGGGTTATTTTAGTATTGTGATTTATGGGCGAATGCTCACATATAGTAGAGGGGCCAACCAGCGTGATGTACTAGTTTTTGGGATAATTAAATGAATCTGCAAAGCATTTAGTTGATATTTCAGTAAAAGGTGAAAGAAAAGAACCGGTGAGCAAAATGTCATTCCGCAAAGACCTGCGGCCGTATAATTTGGCCTCAAGGCTAAAGCAATTTTCAGTCATGTTTTATTTATAAATGTAATGGTGTAGAATTAAAAGTTATTGCATGACTCATCAGTACAAATTCGGCATGTACTCTCCCATTGCTGGAAAACTCCAACCTACAAAATACAACACGGCCCAGGTGCACCTCGACACCACGATGAAGGTTACATGTCGAGCTGTTTTGCACTTAGTTCACGCTCGTTACTTGCTTGGTATGGAAGTTAAGAGTGTGTTTAGGTCTGATAGGAATGTTCACTGATGTCACTCACCTGTGCCAGGTGGTCCATAAAGGATGACCCCTTTGGGGGGCTTTATGCCCATCTCCTCATAATACTCTGGATGTGTGAGAGGCAGCTCCACTGACTCCTATAAAAAGTGAAAGACAACAACACAACCGGCCTCAGTATCTTTGGAAAAAAGTAACATCAGTGCAATGCAACCAACTGTAGCATCTCTTCATTCAATTTGCTAAAGCTGCAAATATATTTGTAATTGATGTAAACAAGTTACAATGAAAGGAGTTCAGTTCATATGCAAAATCTACTGGGCAGATTTTGATGATACTTAGTGGAGGGGAGGAGCATGGACCAAGGAAGAACCTGTCACACTTCTTAGACAGATACTGATCACAGGACAGGCGAGGATTTCATTTTTCCTCTTTCTTTAAAATGGTGAGGTTGAGCATCTTTTCATTATTTCTTTAAGGAAATAATCACAGAAATATGTAATAATCATTTCCAATTGTTTTAGAAATGTATCCAGCCGTATTTGATCTGATGGTTTCAGGTGCAGAGTTGCATATAATAGAAGGTCTGCACCAGCTGAGTGGCCTTCTAGTGTGGTTGTAGATCTTATTGTACGGTTTCTGTAAATCCTTTTAAGCCTGCCACCAGTATGCCCCACTTTCTCTGTGTAACCAATAACGGTTCAACCTTTTGTTAAGTACATGCTGCATGTTTATTTAGCCATTCTGTAAGTCACACTAATTCTTTCAGTTAGTAAGCTTAATGCTGCCAATCAGTAACTTGTACGGGACTGAGGTGGGATTTACCTTGATCTCCTGAATCTGATTGTCCAGCCCTCCAATGTCAGCATAGGTTTCTTGTGGAGCCTTCTCCACTTTCATCACTGTCACCAAGGGATCAGTGTCATCCATCAGCACGCCAATCACAGCATGAACCTGTTGGATACACACATACCGTTTGAAATAGACAACTAAGGAACTTTTACAACTGGGAGATGTGGACACGTTACAAAATGTATTAATAAACTTAGGCATAGCTGAGCAATTTCTAAGGAAACTTTTATTTATTTTTCCTTCTTGAATTGGACTCCTGTAACAGCTATTATAATCAAGATGAAATATTATTTAAAAAAGGTAAACCTAAAACAAATATCACCTTGTGGTTGAGCAGCACCGAGCAGCCGGGCTCCAGGAGATCTTTATCCACAAAGGACAAGATGCTGACATAATGCTCTGATCCCACTGAGGTTGAAACGATAGCATGGTTGTCATCAATAATTTCTTCCAGAGTTCCCACAGACATGGGAGTCCCTCGCAGGTCATCCACCTTTGACCTCTCCTCCTGTGAAGAATAGACAAAAATACTGATATTTTCCCCCGTAGATGTGCCAG